>PVKB01001396.1:162982-425887 GCA_004027205.1 Ctenodactylus gundi
TTTTTTTTTTTTTTTGAGGAATCTCTATGCTGCTTTCCATAATCATTGCACCAGCGGAGAGTTCCACTAACAATATAGAAGTTTTCCTTTTTCTTCATAACCTCCCAACATTTGTTGTGTTTCAAATTCTTGATGTCATGAACTGCACCCTCGCAATTTCACTCACTACTCTCTCAGGAGCACACTGCCTGGCCGTTCAGGCTTTTTTTCTGAACTCTGGATGGAAGCCTCCACAGCCCCCATACCTTACTTGCATTCTGTGTTCTGTCAGACCAGCTCTGTGTAGACAGCACAGGTCTGCCACTGGCCCAAGCCTCCTTAGACCATGGCCACAGCGGCCTCTGAGTTTTTAGATGGCTGAACTCCTTGAGGGTTCACCTTCCTAGGTAGTCCTACAGAGTGTCTTGGGGCTCTCCTTTCAAAATAAAGTCTTTTGTCTTTACACCCTTGAACTGATGAAGGGTGGTTCTTGCCAACCTCTGAGATGCCACCAAGGCATCCCTCCCACCATGCTGATGCAAGGAACCTGGCCTCCTTTCCATGTTAGTCCTCTCAGCAGCCATGCTCTCCTTTGTTACAACTATGCACACCTCTTTCCTCTAGCAAAACTGGAAAGTTTCTATATCTTTTTTTCTCTGCCATTTTCTGCTCTTCAGTGTAGAGCTTGGTAAAAGCAGCAAATGGTACTCACGTGACAGCCTGGACATTAGGCTGTCTTAAAATTTTATCTGCCAAATTGATTGGTTCGCTGCCCTTAATCTCAGTTTCAGCCAAAGTCTCAGAATGTGGGCAAAATGTCAACACATTCTCTGCCAGAGAGTAACATGCATGGTATCTATACCAACTTCCAGTGGAGATTTCCCATTTGAAACCTCTGGAGCCTGGCCCTCACAATCTGCGCTTCTGTCAGCATTCTGATCTTCTGAGCTCGACCCATGGAACCTGGTTCACAGCATTCTAAAGCTTAACTATCTCCATTCCTTTCCAAACTCCTCCCACAAACTAGTTCCAAAGGCTTCTAAACCTTGTCACCAGATTTCTTTCTTTCTTTCTTTCTTTCTTTTTTTTTTTTTTTTTTTTTTTTTTTTTTTTTTTTTTTTTTTTTTTTTTTTTTGAGACAAGGTCTTGCTCTGCAGCCCAGGCCACTCCTGAACTCACTATGGAGCCCAGGCTGGCCTTGGACTCACGAAGTCACAACACCCACTTCTCTGGTGCCAGTTGCTTGTTGCTGGGACACAATACCTGATACCCACAACTTGAGGGAGGAAAGGTTTTTTAAGATCATGGTTCAGAGATCACAGTGTGTTCGTGGTCAGCTGGCAACAGTGGAAAGGCTTGTTGGAAGACAGCTACTTATCCCATCACATCCAGAAGCAGAGTGAGAGATCAAAAGGAGCAGTGGGCAAGGATATATTTCTCCAGGCCACACCTGCAGTGACCTGCCCTTCCCAACCAGCATGTTACCTTATAACAGCATGTCGAATCCATAGGTTAACTCACTTGATCCAGTTAACCTCCACAATTTAATTACCTTCCAAATACATGAGACTTTTGGGGTGTATTTCAGAAAAAAATCATAACAGATATGTATAAATACCAGCCCCCCAAGTTTAATACAGCCAACACATACTAATAAAAAGAACGACTTGGTGGAAAAATATAGTATAGAGCTGAGAGCAGTGGTGCACACCTGTAGTCCCAGCTACTTAGGAGGCTGAGCCAGAGGAAATCCCTTAAGCCTAGGAGTTTAGGACCATGCTGAGCAACATGCTGAGGTCTCATCTTACAAGATAGACAGACAGAAATATGACAGATAGATAGATATGGAATTATAAAGTCCCTATGGCTACTGGAAATAGTGGCAATAGTGAAGGGCGAAAGAGTTCATTGGAGCCACAGAGACGAGCCCAAATGGGCAGGGAGGTGCCGAAAAGGTCTGGCACTGGCCCTCACCCCCTGCCTACCTGCCCATAGACCCCTTCGTCAAGGTGTACCTGCTGCAAGATGGAAGGAAGATGAGCAAAAAGAAGACAGCAGTGAAGAGGGATGACCCCAACCCCGTGTTCAATGAAGCAATGATCTTCTCAGTGCCAGCCATCGTGCTTCAGGTGAGGGGGCCAAGTCACGCCAAGCTCTGGGCCACTGTACCCCACTGGGTCTGCCTCTGGGGTTCCTGCTGGTGGTGATGATTTTCCTGAAGCCATTTCTAGTTCAGAAGTACCCGTGTGCCTCAGAAGCCTTGTGGCTGATGTTGGGAACTTAGGCGCTGCTTTTTGGTGCTTACAAAGAACAGATGATATTCACTCACTTAGAACTTCACAGACCTTAGTGGTCAAGGGGCTTCCTGCAGGAGAGGACAGCTCAGCTGGGGTCTAGATGGAAGGACCTACAGAGGCCTAGAAATGACCCAGCAGTATCGAAGTACCCTAAAACTCCAACCATCAGTCTCTTAAGGTCCTACTGCTGCTGAGTAGTATCTGTACCTCCACAGCTTTGAAATGCCCATTACCCCCAGGAGACCTCTCCTGGGAAGGCATCACAGACCACAGGTGGGGAACCACAGAGGATATGGCTTCTGTCACACCGGTGGCCCTGCTTGCAGGCCTCAGAGAACGGGGATCTCACCATCTTCCATTACTATCTCCTCCCATCCTTAGGCACCCCTGATAGAAAGTCCCTTTTGCCTTAAACCAAAATGTGCCCCTATATCCCTAGGGCTATTTAAAAAAAAAGGCCTAACTAATTTCTCTGCTACAAATGCCCTACCTGGGTCTGGAAAAATAGTTCAGCCATTAAAGTGCTTGCCTAGAAAGTGCTAAGTACCCAAGTTCAATTGCCCAACACCACCTAAGCCGGGCATGGTGGTACACACCTGTAATCCTAGCACTCAGGAGGCTGAGTCAGAAAGATTGCTCTGAGTTCAAGGCCAGTCTGGGCTACACAGTGAGCTCAGAACCAACCTGGACCTCAGAGTGAGACCCTGTCTCAAAAAAGAAAATGCACCTCATCTGGATGCGAAAGCTCTGAACGCTGCCTCACACCGTGTGTTCCTAATCCAGGCAGCCATCCTAGCTTCTCCACCAGTCCTGGGCATCATGGCCTTGCCCTGCCACTCTTGTGGTGGCATGTCACATAATTTAACTAATTTTGTTCCTGGAACAAACCTACGAGACAGGAACTGTTATCACCTTTTATAGATGGAGAAGCAGGTAGCAAGAGCCTGAGTCACTGCCCATGGTCACCTAGTGAAGAGGTGATGAGGCTGTCATTTGAAGGAGGTAATGTGATTTGAACTCTGGAGGTCTGGTGCTGCCATTATTTGGAAGTCACAGGGATCTAGGCCAAATCTGTGCCTGCCATCTATTTGTCAGGTGATGTCAGGTAGGTCTCCTCTCTTCCCAAGTCAGAGAACTCAGGGAGCTTGGCCTGGCACCCCACAGCACCCAGAATTTGTAGTCTGGGACCTTAGAGCCAAAGATGACCTCCAGCAGCTCCTGGACCCCAGGACCCATTTTCCTTCCTCTCCAGGACCTGTCTCTGCGTGTGACAGTAGCTGAGAGCAGCAGTGACGGCCGGGGGGACAACGTGGGCCACGTCATCATTGGGCCAGCAGCCAGTGGCATGGGCACCACACACTGGAACCAGATGCTCGCCACACTACGCAGGCCTGTGTCCATGTGGCACCCTGTCCGGCGCAACTAGCAGCCAGAGCATACCAGTTTGACTCCAGGTTCTGGTACACACTCAACTCTGTCCAGCATCCTCTCTGTAGCCCAGCTGGAGCTGTGAATGCTGGAGTCCCTGAGTGGAGTCCCCATCAGCCATCTTGGACCCTCTATATCTGCGAACCCAGAATTTTCTCCAGTGGGGACCAGCTGTGGCTGAGCCAGACTCAGGGAGGGCAGCAGACACTGACCAGTAGTGCACCATCCTCATGAGATCTGTCCCTTGGCCTGCAGGGAGACCTGGGCTCTCAGAGCTGGCGATCTCCCCTAACCCACACCTGGGAAACTAGCTACCAGGATCACACAATGGAACTGGCGAGTCTTAGAGGTCGGCACTGTGCTAGGCACTGGCAGGTGTCAGGTGAACAAGACTCAACCTCCAGGATACTAGGAAGTCAGGATCCCCCTGAGCTGGGGATCTGACCAGTGCCAGAGGATAGCCCAGATTCAGAGTGTGCTCTAGGGGCTGGGCTATAAGGAGGGCCTCAGACACAAGGAAGGGGCTGTGCTTTGAGATATAGGGAGAGAATGAGAGTCCTGACAGGGGCATAGTCTGAGCAGTGGCAGGGATGTGAACTTCCTTGTCACAAATACAGTCCCCAGCAGGTGAGGGAGACATGAGCTTTCTTTGGGCTGTAGAAGAGACCAAGAGAATAGAACCAAAATGAAGTCTACAGGACACCTGGGGGCTCCAGAGTGACTCATGAAATCTACTTCCCTAAACCTCAACCATTTAAGAACCAGAAGTCCAAAGAGGCCCAGATCCAGGTCTTGATGCTGGGTCCGTGCACTCTGCTCCTGACCCATGAGTGTTTGCTACTGTCTCTCCCAGCGAGACGCAGTCAGAAAGAAATGCCTCAGGAGATCTGGTTCCAAACCCCAGAACACTGGGCATTGTTTCCTAAACCTGACCTCAGGAAATGGTCACGCTCAGCCTTTTGGCAACGGAGAGCTCTAGAGGGGAGAACAGCACCCCAGAGATCCTGTCCAGAAGCATCAGTCTTGGGCTTCTGCTCGTGGATGAAGTGAGGGTGTCATACCTCTCCAGGTATCACTGGATGAGCAGGCAGCTCTTATCCACAAAAGGCAGCCCCAAGAAAGCTGCAGTTGCATGTCCTGTGCAGGGTTGGGTAGGGGACCTGCAGTGGTTAAGTACATGGCCAGGGTGGGGGTGGAGGGAGAAGTAACTGTAGCAGTGTCTGCTCTACGGGACCACCCACAGGTGGGGGGAGGACTCTCATGCTGGCTGCACCTTCTGTTGGGCCTGGTGAACTGTAGGGACCCAGGTCTAACCACTTATCACTAATGACATGGGAGAGGGGCCATTTTGGAGAGGTGCCCAGTGGGGTCACAGGACTGGAGCTAGATCTGCCTGACAAAACCAGGGTCTTGCCCTGAGGTCAGCACAAGGCCAGGGTCATGTGGCTGGGGGAGACTTTGAAGTCTGGGAGAACCCAGGCTCTTGCTGTTCCCCAAGCCTTGCAGGGCAGGCCATGTCCCTTCCACATTCTCTTCCTCCTCCTAACTGCATGAAATGTTGATTGTGTGCCCAAAGTGGCCATGGTGGGGACCCAGAATGCCGACTGGATTGATTCTAGAACCAAATAAAGCTGAGGCAGGAAGGGGCTTCCTGGGGAGCCCTGTTCAGCCTCCTTGGGTCTCTTCTCCCTGAGCAGGAACATGGGCCTCAGCAGGAGATTGCATGCTTTCCTTCTCTGATGCTGGTTCTCCTGCCGGGGTGAGCAAGCCAGTGTAAAGGTTAATGCCATTAGACTGCTTGAGAAGGTCCACAGATGGACTCCTAAATCAGCCTGGCGATGGAGGGTGGTGACAGGGGAATTAAAGAGAACCATCATAGTCAGCTAAGTCTTCAGGGTAAAAAAAGAACATATCAGAGGCCAGGCCTGTAATCCCTGTTCTCTAGGACTCTGATTCCCAACCTTTTTGGTACCAGGGATGGTTTAGTTGGCCAACCTGGGCAGGGAGGCCTGGGAGGGGTGGGTGTAGCTCCACCTCCCTTCAGATCAGCACCTGCATTAGAACCTAATAAGAGCACACTAACAGGAGGCAGAACTTCAACCATCTGTCCCCATGGCCCCGTCCTTCCAAGACCTCAGACTGGTATGGTGCGAAACCTAGAGATCTAGAGACCCCTGCTCTAGGGGGTTGAGGCAGGAGAATCACAAGCTCCAGCCCAGCTTAGGCATCTTAGTGACATGGCAAGACTGTCTCAAAATAAAAAGTGAGCTAAGGATGTAGCTCAGTGCAAAACGCTTAGGCTCAATCTAGAAACACGGGGCTGGGGGAACACAGGTAGGTGAGAGGACAGCACATGCAAAGGGTGGAACTGAGCAAAACCTGGGCCAGAGTGTCTACCCTGTTAGACCAGAGGGAGGGGGATAGAAGGCCTTGCCTATCCAGTGAGCACAATTCTGCCACACTTCAAGGTAGGTGCTTCTGTTGGCAGCCCCTTTTTACAAATGTGGAAACTGGAACTCAGAGGCGTTAGGTTGCTAACCCAAGATCAGCCAGCCAGAAAGTAGTAGAGCTGGTATGGAAGTTCTCGGCTGTCTGGCTCTGGAGGCATGCGCTTGACCGCTAGACAACAGTGTTCCCTAACTCCTCAAAAGAGGGGCTGTGGGGCAGCAGAGGAACCCCCTTGGATTCCAGCATGCTCCAGTTCCTCTTTCTGTCTCCTCCCCTGGAGATCCCAAGGGTGGACAAGAATGAGCCAGGTAACAATTCCTAGGAGATCTGTTCCCCAACCCTAGGCTGTGACGAGCTCTGTGGACCCCTCACACGTCTTAGACAGAGGTAACTAACAGATAGGATAGTTGTCGTAGGAGTCCATGGGCAGGGCAAAGGCCAGAGGCTTCCTGGAGGAGATGGGAAATGAGCACTGGCTCACAGGGCAGAACCTCACATGCAGAAGACAGAGGGGCCCCACACTGCCTGGGCAAAGGTGATGCTTGTGTCTCAGGAGACATAGCTGAGAGGCTGGGGGAGATGGGCTATAAGGGTTTCCAGTGTCCCACATGAGGTGGAAGTACATGACAGGCAGAAGCCAGGGGGGGTGGGTCTGAGCACGAACATGTCTGGAGGAATGCAGGGGTCAGTCTAAGGAGCTTTAAGAGGTGACACAAAGGGATGTCAACAGGCATTGTGCCTGGCCAGTGAGGGGGGCAAGGAAGCCTCTGAGCTACCTTCAGTAGGACTCCCACTGAGTACCCTTCCAGGGAGGAAAGGGGACTGCCTAGGCCCAACTTTCCCTCCTTGTTTAAGTCTCCGCCTATTTCCATCTTCCTCTAGCCCCACACCCCTGTGCTCTTTTCTCTCCCCAACTCCCTAGCCCAGGGACCCATGGGCCTATGTAGCTCCTAGGTTCCCCTATCTTTTAAGAGAAAGGCATAGAGGTTCTTGATGTGATCTGTGCCATTGCCTGGGCCAGACCTGTGTGTAGGCAGTTATATGTGCCATTTATATGCCATTCCTAACTTCTCTTCCCATCTGTGGCAGATACCCCAAAGGACAAATTAGTTAAAATAGGGGCTGAAGGAGTAGCTGAGTGTTTAAAGCGCTTGCCTAGCAAGCTCAAGGCCCAGGGTTCAATTCCCCAACACCACATAAACCAGGCATGGTGACACAAGTACTCGGGAGGCTGAGGCAGGAGGATTGCTTGTGTTTGAGGCCAGCCTGGGCCACCTAGTGAGTTCAAGACCAGCTTGGACTGCAGAGTGAGACCCAGCCTCAAAACAAAACTGCTAAATAGTCACTGACACAGGATCACAGGGTTCCCTGTCTCTACACAGTCACTAACCCCTGGTGAGGCAGGGGCAGGAAGCTGTCACCACAGGTTGAGAGCGATCTCGGAGGACCCCTGAGTTCTGCCTGCTTGCTCTATAAGAAGTTCTCCTTCTCAGGGCCTCAGTTTCCCAATTGGGAGAATAAGGGTGTTGGACAAGATGGCCAGCAAAGGTCACCACATCTCTGACTTTGAGGGTTCTCTGTGGATGGGTACTGGAACCCAACTGCTTGGATTTGAGGACCAGTTCCTTGGACAAATTGTCCTCAGTTTCCTCCTCCTCCTTCTTTTTGAGACAAGGTCTCGCTCTATAGCCCAGGCTGGTCTTGAACTCACTGGTGTAACCCAGGCTTGCCTTGGAGGGAGTTTCCTCATTTTTCAAAGAAATGTAAGACTGTACCTACGTCGTAGGATAGAATGAATGACACACCAAATGTCTGGCACTCAGTAGGTACTCAGTAAACATGAGGTCAAGGCTTGTAGGGGGTTCAGGCTGAGAACAAGGGCTCTCAGGATCTGGCATTTGGAATGAAAGAGGAGCGGGCACAAGAGAGGTGGGAGCAGAGGACATGTGTCCTGCCATGGCATCCCAAAGGACAAGAGCATATCTCCAGTGTTCTGCCTCCTTGGCATGCACTTTCTCCCTCATCCAGCTACCTACAACTCTAACCTTCATCCCCAAGCTGGGAACCCCCGGCAGATCCCACACCGGGGTGACAACATGCAGAGAGACCGCATGGGGGCAGCAGAGAGTCGGCCTAGACAGCCCGTTGCAGGGCTCAGGAGTAGGGCTGGGGTTGGGTGTCTGCAAACGCGGAAGGGGCCAAGGCTCCTAGGAGGAGGCGCTGGTCTGTGTACCAGCCCCGGCCCCAGGATGCACACACATCTTGCACTTGTTACTGCGCTCACGTGTTCAAGTTTGTTTCTTTCGAGGTAGTCCATCTTCCTTCTTTTCTTCCTTCTTTGTTCTTCACTTGCCCTTTGCTTCTCCCTTGTTGGGCCATCCAGGCAGTAAACTGGGCATAAGACCTGAGCCACTGTGATGGCTAAGCCGTTGTTCCTGCCCTAAAGAGGGTCACGGCCTGGCTGGAGGCTGAAAGATCCTGCCCAGCCGCCTGCATCCTGAGGGGACCACAGGCCAAACGGAGATCCCCCAGCCACCTCTGCTGTACTGGGGTCTGCAGGGTGCACTTTGTGAGGTTCATTAAGGACACTGGCCTTGGGATTGATCAGGATGTGGGGATCTGAGTCACCCACAGGCCGGAAGTCAACAGCAGCCACAGTAAACAGTACCTGGAATCTGGCCAGGCAGACTGTGACCTGGGCCACCTCCCCACTCCAAAAATAAACTCCAGGAAAACAGTGTGGTCTAGGGCCCCAGCAATGTCTGAGACTTGGGCAAATTCTCTGCCCACCAGGGCAGGTGACCATCCCTGTAATTAATCCATTTCCTGTGGGACCTCTCGGGTAAAGAGTAAGGCTGGGCTTGACATCAGGGACCAACTCCTGGCTCTGTGTCTTGCCAGCTTGTGTGAGCTGCTGCCTTTCTCTGAGGGGCAGCTCCCACGTCATATGCAGTTGTTGTATCTGAGTGATGCACCACACGCTAAGGACAGGTTAGGAGTCCTTTATTGGCAGGCGACTGAGAACAGGCTTATGCCCCAAAGAATTCTCAATTCTGAAAGGGGCTTTGGTGGTAAAGAATTCTCAGTCCCAAGGGGCCTTCAGTAGGGCTTATAAAGGCAAAAACCACAAGAATGAAAAGATCATACTGAGGAAGGTGACACTTGTGTGTAAAGGGGAAGGGCTCGTGGTGGGGGAGTCACGAAACAGAGCAAGTAGCAGTAGGTTACAGACTCAAACAACCAGAAACTAACAGTTGTTCAGGATTTATGCGTTGCGCCTGATTTCCAGGGAGATTTTGAGGCAGGAGACTAAGGGTGCGGGAGATCAGCAGAGGGTAAGTCCGCAGGTCAGGAGGCATGTGGGGGTCTTTAGCGCCCTGAGAGCCTCAGCATCTCTGACCTTGGCGGAGTTCCTTCCTTCCCTCGAAGAAATGTTACTATTTGTAAATTAAGCCAGGTGTTGTTTTGCTTAAACACAGGAACTGACGGTTTAGTTAATTAAGAGACTGAAAAACACTACTCGTTTCCTCTACTTCCCCACTTCCTCTACTCATTTCCTCCCCCTGGGCGACGACCCCCCCCCAGCCTTGCTGATTGGCCCAAGATAGTTTCCTCAGTCTATTTAAGCCCTTGTACTTCCGTAAATAAACGAGATAGCGTTCACTGAAAGGACTGGAAGGGTGCGTTACTGTGTTGTCCAAACCCTTCTCAGCTATTCTGGGGAACCCTGTGGGACGGAGACCCCTATAGAGGCAGCTATACAGGGGAAGTGACGGGGCAAATAAGATTTAAGGGAAAAGCTAAGATGGTGAAGTTCTTGCCACTTCACAATAATGCACGAGGTTTGACACTGGAGGAGATCCCTAATTTGAGGTTACATCTGAGTCCAAGCTCCAGTTTCGCTCTTTACTAGCTATGGGGTTTAGACAAGAGCCTACTATCTCTTGCCCTTAAGTTCCTCAGCTGTAAATGTGTGTAATAATTCCATCACTGGGCAGCCAGTGCCTGCATATGGTTTGTAATCCATTAATGGGTGCTGTCACTATTACAAAACATTCAGAGGAACTGTAAAGGCAGCCTTCAAGGGTGGCCTTACAGTGATTATCCCTATAGCAACCAAGGCCAACTGCTTCTGCCGGACTCTGGCCCCTCCACCCTTAGTCCGGCCCCACCTGCCTCCCAGCCTTCCCTGATGACAGCAGAAGCACAGAGATGGTGCGGAGGCTGGCAGCTGACTGCGGGAGGGGCGGGGAGCCCTCCTCAGCAGCGCCACACCCAGTGAGATGTCAGTTCACTGCCCAGCCCTGTGGCAGTTTCGAGGAGAAAGGGGCACCTGAAAGGTGGAGCTTTCCTGGGGAGGCTCCCTCCATCCAGGTGAGGCTCTCTCTGTTCAGCCTGCCGGCCACAGCCCTAGGGCAAGCATGGGACTGAGATCGCTGGAGCTGAGTGCTAACCCTCCTTGCTTTGGAACAGTGACTTCCACCCAGGCTGTCTCCCTGGGACACGGTGAGGTTCTCCCAAGGGGGCTTTTTCCCCCCCCCACTAGCCTGACTTTGAATTCCATCTGGATGACGTCACAAGTAGTCAGGGTTGGGAGTGAAATCAAGACTGCTCCCTTTAAGCGCCAGTGGGATCCTCCTGCAAAGATCTGGGATCTGGGGTGATACTGCGCCCGCGTGAAAGGGGAGAGGGAGAGAAGGTGACAGTGAATTTCCAGCTAGATACTGGGTTTATTCCTGGCAGCCACACTGTCTCACTATTCAGGCTCCAGCTTCCCAACCAAGCCTGTCCCCAAGCTGTGTCCCTACTCGTGTCCCATCGTCTCTGACCCAGTGTAGCACTGACCGAGCTGATGCTTGCGGGCCCTTTCCCCAAGTCCCAGCATAGAGCCCAGATCAGACTGAGCACTTACTGTGTGCAGGTGGGGGGCCTCTTGTAGCCATTTTAGGCTACGACCTTGTCTTGAATGGCTCAGGGTTCCCAGACCCTTAGAAACCGCAAGACCAAGTTAGATCAGAACCACCCCCTGCACCAACCTTCACCAGATCCTGCGGTTAGCATCACATAGACATGAGGTACCCTTGCTTTCCCTGGACACATACCTGCCAGCCTGAGGGGGATGGTCACCCACCTGCGGCCAGGTTGCCAGGTGCTGCCTGAGGAGGGCAGGGCAGGCCTGGCAGCGCCAGCCACTGACTCACAGGGCTCTCCCTCCACCTGGCCTGAAACCCTTGGGCTCCCCGGGAAGTGTCTGTTCATTCATTCAGCAAAGGTCACGGCTTTTAGCGCCGTCTTCCTCTGTCTTCCGTCTTCACCCACCCTTACACTTACTGTCCAGGTAATGTCTCCTCCACTTAGGACCAGGGTGCCCTCCTGAGGCCACAGGTCCGTGGCTTCAGCACTCCGCACACCGTAAGTGCTCAGTCTGTCTGTCCATCTGGGCTCGTTTCGTGAGCGGCCGGCTGGGACTGGGGAAAGGGCCCCGGCCAGCCCGGGATCCTCCCCACCTGGGCTCGGCTGCCTGCGGGGGACAGCCACCCTCCCGCGGGCCGCCCCGCTCGCACTTCCTCCCGCCGCCCCGCCCCTTCCACATTCCTGTCCCGCCGAGCCTGCCCTGCACCCCGTCCCGGGCTGCTGCGTCTCCGTCTCCGCACGGGCCCTGCATTCGCCCTCCCGGGGATGAAGGCGGCCCAGGCCAACGAGGTAGAAGCGCCATCCGACGTGCAGAAGGCCAAGGTGGTCCTGGTAGGCGACGGCGGCTGCGGGAAGACGTCACTGCTGATGGTCTTCGCAGCGGGGAACTTTCCCGAGGTCAGTGCTGGAGCCCATGCCATCCCTGTGCTGGAGCTCCCCAGTGAGACCCGTCCCAACCACCCAGCTGCCATGGGTGAGGGCAGCACAGCCTCCCAGGGGCTGGGGGTCCCTCAGCAGGGCCTGGGATTCAGGGTAGAGTGCTGCCCACTGGGCCATTGGGAGGGAAAGCCCCAGTGATGCCGTCTGAAAAATAAAACGAGCGGCACCTACCTGAGAAGGGTATCCCAGGGCCAGAATCAGGCCACCTGGGTATTCAGCAGATGCTGAGAGAGAGGCTGGCTAAGACAGACTGACGACTTTGGAGCCAGCTAGGCAGACCTCAGCTCATGTCTTTGCCACTTGTGCCAGTGTGCTCTTGGGCAAATCCTTGATCCTCCCTATGTCTACAACCACGTGATAGGCATAATAGTGCCCACCTCAGTTAATAGGGGAGGACATTCACAGAGGTCAGGAGCTCTGTTCCAGCTTGTACACAGGACAGACTCACAGAGACCTGACAAATGTCCTCCTTGGGTATGTCATCTCTTAGGCTCTTGCGGCTATAGCGCCCGCCCCGGGGCCCCACTGTGGAGGGGAAGAGCACACCAGCTGTGGAGCTGGGCAGCTGAGTTGGCACCTCTGCCCCCCTCTGCTGAGCCCCATGTGACTTGCTCAGCCTCTCGGATCCTCAGTTTCCTTCCTACGATACATGGGGTAGAGATGACACACAGCTGAAAGACAACTGTGCCCGGTAGCTGGCACATCTGGGTGCTTTGTGCCTGTCAACATCGACTTTTCCCTGAAATGCTTACTGACCTTCCAGGCAGAGTCAGCAGCCACTAGGTGCCAGGCCAGCCTAGGGCCAGGGACTGCAACCACCGCGCACAGTGCCTCTTTGGGTCACAGTGATGCCAGAGCCCTGGGAGACCACAGCTTTGCCTCCTTTCCTATCCTGGCATCCTCCCAGCCCCTGCAAAGATACAGGCCCTAGAAACTGATGGAGGAGGCAGGAGCAGGCCATTTTTGAGGTTGGCAGAGCTGCGCCACCCTCCTTGGGCAGTTATGCAGGTATTTTTTAAGTTGGGAGGGCATATTTACAGGCCCCCACATGCCACCCATGGAAACGCTAGCCAGTCATTATGACAGTTAGACAGGACCGGGGGAGCACCTGGAAGACTGGGGCATGGAGAGGCAGCCTCTCAGCACCAACATGCTGAATCAGATGTCCTTGAAGGCGATAGCCACCAAGGGGTTGCCATGTAGAAATGGGTACTCCATTCCATAAACCATGTGTGTTTTGAAGGATACGTTCTGGGAAGACAGGGAAGAAGAGGGCATGCTTGTCACCAGGGAGACAAGTTAGTTAGCCTTCTCTGTTCTTTTCCTCTATGTAGGGACTCTTGTCCCCTGGCATAAAGAGAAGCCGCCTCTTTATACTTTGCTTTTGTGGTGCTGAGAATCAGACCCAGGGACTTGCACTTTACTACTGAGCTACATCCCCCAGCCAGTCTCTTCTTCTAGAGAACCACAAGACTTAAGGCTGGATAGAAGCGGGGTGTGGTAGCACGTTCCTGCACTCAGAGACTGAGGCAGGAGGATTGCCGTGAGTCTGAGGCGAGTCTGGACTACAGGTAAGAACCTGTCCCCTCCACCCCCCCCCAAAAAAAGAAAAAAAGGCTATGCCTTTCAGACAGGAACTCTGCAGCCAGATACATAAAGTCCTGCCTGAGGGCCTGTGGCCTTCCAGTGGCTCTGCTGTCTAAGCCTAGGTGCCCCACCCCTAGGCAGAGCACACTCCAAAAGCTCCAGAGCGGCTGGACTCAGCCTTCCCTCCCCTCCCCTGCCCACAACCTCCTCATCCAGGCAGTCCTGGAAGCTCAAGAACTAGCATCTTGGGGTCTTGGGTCTCCTGACACAGCAAAGGGCAGAGAGCAGGCTGGAGGTTTGGAGAAGCCTCCAGGACCCTCCTTAGCTGTGGCCCAACCTTGGGCTCAGGGCAGAAGGAGTAAGGTTGAGAGAGCTCCTGGGACAGGGAGGGACTGCAGCCCTATCCTGTCCTGGCTGGCATTTCCCATGAATCTAAAGCCCAGTGGCCCCACACCAATGGGAGTGGAGGTGGCAGGGAGCACATAGCCCTCTCTGCCTGCTGAACCAGCTGAGACTTCCTGGTCCCACTAGGTGTCCTACCTAAGAACCCCAGATATGTTGCCCTGACTGAGCTGAGCTCCATCCTGCCTGTTTGTGAGCCCAATGAGGGCAGGCCCAGGGCTGAGTCACCTCGGTCCTGGCCCAGCACAGCTCAGCCCTGCCTTTTTGGCTGAGTACAGTTCAGCAGATAAGATTAGGCACTGACCAGTCCCATGGACTGAGGGTGGCCCTCCCTAACAGTCAGAGAATAACAAAGGACATAGACAGTCTCCAGGAGCACATACCAGAGAGAGGGAAGGGCATGACGTTCACGAGTCAGATGGGCAACGCAGCTCCTTTCCTGCGCACTCCTGACATCATGAGTTGGAGTTAGTGACCCCCGGAGGGGCAGGTAGCTAGGGACAGAGCCTGATCTCTGGAGCTAGACAGACTTGGCTCCATCACTAGTCAACTGTGCAGTGTGTCACCTTGAGTAAATCACCTCCCCTCTCTGGGCTTCATCAGGAAAATGGTGATTGTATTCAGTTTCCAAGTGCACAAAGATCTGAGGTAGAGTAGGAACGGGCCTGGCTAGTGGGGCCATTGCGACTGGTGTTCATCCCCAGAGCTTTACACCAGGCCCCCTTACAGTCCCACCAGGTGACCTCTCAACTGTGACTGAGTGGCCAAGCTGGGAGCTCAGAGGCAAATGACCATGCCAGCAGTGTGGCAGGCCAATGGCAGTCTCCTGCTTCCGGGCAAAGGTCAGACGCCAGGAGGGGTTGAGGAAGGCAGCACCCCCTGGAGGGGCCAAAGGACTAATGTGGATACTGCTTCTGGAAGTCACCATTTTTGCTGATGCTTTACCTGCTAGTCCTTCCTTCCTATCACATCATGAGCTCTTCCCCTCTAACTCATGGCAGGGCTGGCCGAGGCCACACAGCTGGTAGGCCCCAGAGCCAGATCCTAAGCCAGTCACACTGTCACCAAAAGGCAAAAGACCTGAGGAAGGAGCAGGTAAGTGGGATTGGGGATGGGTAGGACCCTTGTCTATTTCTATGTGTTCCTGTTGGTGGAGTGAATGACAGGGTAGCAGATCCAGGACTTCAGTGTCTCCTGTTGCTCCCTCAGAGGACTATTTCCTTCCATCCCCCTCTGCAATCTCCCAGGTGCCCTAGAAGATGGCACTGACCCACTGTCACGTCACTGCCCCTCCCAGCTAGCCAGGGTCTGACTCAGAGTGCAGAAGGCAGGCTGACAGTGGGCAAATGACCACAAAGTCCTTCTGAGTCACTGGCACAGGAGGGGAGAATAGGATCCCCCAAGACCACAGCCCCCACCAGCCAGCCCTGAGCATGCAACCAAGGCCTAGGGATCCCACATGCCCCTCAGATCTGACTTTGTGTTGAAACCCTCCTCACCATTTTTGAAAATCTCCTTCTTCATTCCTGCATTTGCATCTATGTATGAAACCTGCTTCCCACTCACCCAGACCTCATGGAAAGAAGCAACTCAGGTCAGGCCGGGACTGGGGTGGGTGACTGGCACCTGAGAGGCAGGAGTACACGGCCCACAGGAGGGACCAGGAAAGGCAGAGTTGGCGGAGGTGACATTGGACAGGGATCTTGTTTGGTTTTCAAGAAGTTGAGAGGCAAAAGAGGGACCCAGAAAGCCGTGAGTCCCCAGGAAGGGGTAGGTTTTCTTTATTTCTTATTCCATGATGTCCAGAATGAGCCTAGAGAAGGTACTAATGTTTGCTGAATGAACATATGGTGAATGAAAGAAGGTACAGAGGAATAGACGGAGGTTAATATTCCAAGAGGAAGGAATAGCGTGAGTGGAGTCTCTTAGAAGTGGAAGTCCCGGCAGCTACAGTGGTCATGGTCTATGATCTCAGCTACTTGGGAGGTTAAGGCAGGAGGGCTGTAAGTTCAAGGTTAGCCTGGGCAACTCACCAAGACTCTGCCTCAAAATAATTATTTTTCAAAACAAAATTTAGGGGCTGGAGACATAACTCAGTGGTTACAATGCTTGTCTGGCAAGCACAGGGTATTGGGTTTGATTCTCCAGCACCATAAAAGCCAGGCATGGGTCACATATGCCTATAATCCCAGCCACTCAGGAATATGAGCCTGGGCTGCATAGAGTGCTCAGGACCAGTTTAGACTACGTAGCAAGACCCTGTCTCAAAAAATAAATAAATAGGAGCTGGAGGAATGGCACAACAGTTAAAGCGCTTGCCCAACAAGCACAAAGGCTGGAGTTTGATTTCCCATCACTACATAAGCTGGGCATGGTGGTGCACGCCTGTAATCTCAGGAGGCTGAGGCAAGAGGATTGCAGTGAGTCCAAGTCCAGCCTAGTCTACATAGTGAGTTCAGGACCAGCCTGGGCTTCAGAGCAAGACCCTGTCTCAAAAAAAGAAAAAGAAAGAAAAGAAAGAAAGAAAGAAAATAAATTAAATAGCAAGGCCCAAGTCCAGCCTAGTCTACATAGTGAGTTCAGGACCAGCCTGGGCTTCAGAGCAAGACCCTGTCTCAAAAGAAGAAAAAGAAAGAAAGAGAGAAAGAAAGAGAAAGAAAGAAAGAAAATAAATAAATAAATAAATAGCAAGGCCCAAGGTTCAATTCCCAGTTCCAAAACGAAAGACCACAAAAAGACCAATAAATAAATAAATAAAGGGCTGGAGGAGTAGCACAGTGAGTAGAGTACTTACGTAGCAAGCACAAAGTCCTGAATTCAGTTCCCCAATACCATATAAACTGGTGGCACACTCCTTAATCCTCCCACTTAGGAGGCTGAGGCAGGAAGATTGCAATGAGTTTGAGGCCAGCATTGGGCTACATAATGAGTTCAGGAACTACAGAGTGAGACAGTATCTCAAAAAAGTGGGGGCTGGGGGACTAACCATCAGAGAAATGCACATCAAATGAACACTGAAGTTCCATCTAATGCCAGTAAGAATGGCTGGTATTAAGAACTCAAAAAAACAACAAATACTGGCAAAACTGGGGGGGAAAAGGAACTCTCTTAAAATCACTAAGGAAAGCAGTATGAGATTCCTCAAAAAAGCAAAAATAGTCTGTATGACCCAGCTATACCTCTTCTGAGATCTTCCCAAAAGAGTTAAAGTCATCATACAACAGTGATACAAGCATACCTATGTTTATTGCAGCACAATTTACAATAGCCAAATCTTGGAAGAAGCCAATATGTCTGATAACAGAAGAATGGATAAAGAAGACGTGGTATATATACACAATGAAGTACTACACTGCCATAATGAAAGACAAATTCAAGTAATTTGTAGAAAATGGATGTACCTTGAGACCCCTATGCTTAGTGAAATTAATTGGTCACAGAAGGTTAAATATCATATGGTTTGTCTTTCTTTTTCTCTCTCTCTCTTTCTTTTTTTCTTTCTTTCTCTCATTCTTTGACACAGGGCCTCATTCTGTGGTCCAAGCTGGTCCTGATCTCACTCTGTAGCCCAGGTTGGCTTTGAACTCATGGCAATCCTCCTGCCTCAGCCTCCCGAGGGCTGGGATTACAGGCATGCACACCACACCCAGTTTATATGGTGCTGGGGAATCAAACCCAGGGCCTTGTACTGCCAGACAGGTGCTTCAACTACTGTGCTGTTCCACCAGCCCTGGTTTTTCTAATATGAAAAAAAAAAAAACAAATCATAAAGGATAAAAGAAATGGAAGAACTTAAGTAGACTTTGTGGAGAGGGAAAGGGGATGTGGGAGATGGGGGGTGTGGAGGAAAAGGGATGTAAATTTTAAAACATCAAAAAAAAAAGTAAAAGACAAATGGGCTAAGGATGTGGCTCAGTGTGAAGGCCTTGCACTCGATTGTCAGTAGCACAAAAATTAATTAATTAATTTCATGTCAGGAGAGTTGGAGGAAGGACAGTGATTAAAGCACTTGCCCAGCAAGCAGAAGTCCTTGAGTTCGATTCCCCAGCACCACATAAGCTAGGCATGGTGGTGTATTCCTGTAGTCTCAGCACTTGAGTGGCTGGGGCAGGCGGATTGCCATGATTTGGAGGCCAGCCTGGGTTCCGTAGTGAGTTCAGGATCAGCCTGGACTGCAGAATGAAACCCTGTCTCAAACAAAGAAAGAAAGAAATTAATTTAATGGCCTAGGAATGTAGCTCAGTAATAGAGCTTCCCTGGGTACTATCCCAAGTTCCCAGTTCTCTGTCCAGGGTGACAAAGATAATGCCAGAAACTGGCCTGGAACATATCGAGTGCTTACTTTGTGCCTGGCCTTCCTAGGGCCTCTACATGGAGGGCCTCTCGGTCTCCTTAGAGTCACACTCTTTTACAGCAGGGCTCTTACCCAGCCCCTTTTATAATTCACGAGAACATGGCCAGAGAGCAGCAGGACCTTGCTGGCACCTGGCCCTAGGTTTCCCCTCCAAGGGCCGTCACCCAGCACCTTCCTGATGCTTCCTGAGCACAGCTGGGCCACAGGCATGCCAGGGGTTCTGGCTTCTCCTACCCTGTAAGAAGCTTCCTCATGCCCGCCCCTTTCTCCTTTTTCTTCAGAGCTACACCCCGACAGTTTTTGAGCGATGCCATGTCACTCTGCAAATGAAGGGCAAACCTGTGCAACTCCAAATCTGGGATACAGCAGGTGGGTGTGTGGGGAGGGGGAGGGGCAGGTTGGAGGAGGCCCCCTTCCTTCTGAGCCAAGGAGGTCAGCGAAACTCCAAGGAAAAGATGCTAGCTAGGATGATGGGGCCCCAGACCCCTGAGCCCTATTACCTCAGTGTTTATGTCTGCTTGCTTCCTCATCCCAGGGCAGGTAGACATAAGCCTGAGTCCCGGAGACCAGGGGAGTCCAGAGCCCTTGAAACATTGCTTTCAAGGGATGAAGGGGTCACAGCTTCCTGAGATGTGTACTCTGGCTTTAGCTTTTTAAAAGCTGCCTCTGCCATTCAATCTATGATATTACCCATTTGAGAGGTATCTCAGGGGCCAGAGATATGGCACATAGTTCATTTGAACTAAAGGTTCTGGTTCAGCACCACGTAAACTGGGCATGGTGGCACATGCCTGTAATCCCAGCACTCAAAAGGCTGAGGTAGGAGGATTGCCCTGAGTTCAAGTCTAGCCTGGGCTAGTTAGTAAGTAAGTTCAGGAACAGCCTGGACTATAGAGTGAGATCCTGTCTCAAAGAAAACAAAAAAGTAGCTCAAAGCAAAACTCAGGTGAGCTAAGATGCATGTGCAGGGTCCCATCCCCCCTTTTTCTTACCCACCAAGCACAAGGCAAAGCAGTGAAGAGCCTCAGTCCTTCCAGGCCTGGCCTCTGCCTCACCTCTATTCCATCCAGAACAGGGCCACTCCTTCCCAGGACAGGGCTGCCACATACTACAGACAGGCCAGGTAAGCTCTACTCTGAGAGGATACTCATACGAGGCCCTGTCTGCTGGGATGACCTCCCTGGTACTGGAGCAATGCTGACAGCAGGCGGGAGATCTGGAGGGAGTGACCTGCCTACTCTGCCTAGGGCAAGATGACTATGACCGTCTGAGGCCTCTGTTCTACCCTGATGCCAGCGTCCTGCTCCTCTGTTTCGATGTCACCAGCCCAAACAGCTTTGACAACGTGTCCAACCGGGTAAGTACTGGGCACAGTGAGGCATAGTCCCCATAACCAGGCCTCTGTAGTCCCTGTCCTTGATCCAGGGAACTGCCAGAACTTGGCAGGCCTTACTGAGGCTCAACAGAGGGGCAGCAACTTGCCCAAGGTCCCACAGGGATACGGTGGCAGGGTCTGCCTGCCCTCTATTGCCAATTCAGAACACTGGCTCTTTCTACCGGACAGTACCTGAGAATGCAGGATGACCTAGAGGCCCGTGTCTCCCCAGCCAGTACCTGCCTGAGGTTATATAAGCCATAAAGTCAGGTTCCATAGCTCTCGGCAACACCTCCGTCTACTTGACTGCTGGCTGGCAGCAGCCCCCCAAGGATGCTCTCAGTTGCATAGCGCCCCCGAGGCCGCTCACAGGTATCAGCAGTGCTGTCCTTTGAGTCCCTCTGCTCCTCACCCTGCTGCCAGGACCTCCGTACAGAGGCACCCTCCAAAGCTCCTCAGGGACAGCTTTAGTAATAATAAGACTGGCATGGCAACATTTATTAAGAACTTACAGAGAGGGAGCTGGAGGAGTAGCATACTGGTGAGAGCACTTGCCTAGCAAGCGCAAGGCCCTGGGTTCGATGGTGGTGCATGCCTGTAATCCCAGCTACACAGCAGTGACACAGGCTAACAGGATTGAGACCCTTCCTCCAACCAGTGAACAGCTGATGCAGATAGCAGCTGCTGTAAACATTTTGTGAGCTAGTTTATTTTTAAATAAACACACATTTCTCCCAGTTTGGAAGATGACCACGAGAGCCTTTCCCTTGCAGGGGGTAGGGAGAAGCAGGGCTCTGGGTTCCATGTCCCGCCATTTCCATTGTATGGCAAGACCAAGTTCCATAGCTCCTCTCTTTGCCTCAGTGACGACATCTGTTCAGTGGACTCAATTACAGAACTTGCTGCCAGGGCCCTGGAGGTTGGTGAGACCATACTTGCAAACTCTGAGATCAGAGCCTGTCCTTGAGTTCTTGCTCTCCAAGGGAGCAAGAGAGTGGCCCACTGAGAGGCACAGAACTCCCCGTGGCTCACACGCATACCCCTCCCAACAGTGGTACCCGGAGGTGACTCACTTCTGCAAGGGAGTGCCCATCATTGTGGTTGGCTGCAAGACTGACCTGCGCAAGGACAAGACGCTGGTGAACAAGCTGCGGAAACGTGGGTCCGAGCCTGTGACCTACCACAGGGTAGGAAGCCCCACCTCAGGGTAAGGGAGCGGAGAGTGGTCACGTCCTCCCACCAGACACGTGATCCACCTAAGGATCTTGGGAGCTGTCCGGGCCGAGACCTTCCAGGACCTGGAAATGACACCTTCAATATTCTAGGGTGTCTTAGTTATTTTTTGGTGCTGGGACACAATGCCCAACATCTACAATTTAAGGTAGGAAAGGTTTATTTTAGCTCACAGTTTTAGAAAGTTTCAATCTATTCATGCGTGGCCAGCAGCCATAGAAGCACATTGTGGAGGCCTAGCTGGAGAAAAGCTTTTATGGTGTGGCAGACAGGAAGCAGAGAGAGCAAGGAAGGGCAGAGCAGACGCCTATCTCTCCAGGTCACATCCCAGCGGTCCATGCCTTCCATCCAGGCCCCACGTGCTAACGGCACATGAAATCCATTGGTAATTCACAGTATACAAATACAGGAGGCTTTTGGGAGACACTCCAGATCCAAACCATGGCATCGGATACACCTGGAGGGGTGAGAACAAAGAAGGTGCACACCAGAGTTAGTCCTACTGCCCGCTTCACAGATGGGAACGGGACACCTGGAGTGCACAGCTATTGTCCCCTTGGCTGGCCCCGCTCTACTATGTGCCTGTGTTGGTTCATTATTCCTTGAGAGGCAGAGACCCCAACCAACACTGGGGAAGGAAACCCACGTACCTAAGGGCCTTCAGTCAAGTCAGGGAGCAAGACCTGAGAATGCCCGGGAAACTGCCACTTTAGGCAGGCACAGTGGCACATGCCCAGCACTGGAGGAGCTAAAGCAAGAGGATTCCAAGTTCCAGTCCTTCCCAGGCAACTCAGTGAAAGCCTACCTCAAATAAAAATAAATAAATAGAAAGGGCTAGAGATGTAGCTTGGTGGAACAATGCACGCTGGCTTGGGTCCCCGATACCACAAAAGAAAAACAAGAACAAACACATCAAAACATCAGTGTTGTCCTGGAGACTCCAGAGAAGGCCGAGAGGGCTGCAGAGAGGCCCGGCATGGAGCTCACCCAGCGCCCTCCACCACTCACATTGCATTTTCTCCCTGGCAGGGCCAGGAGATGGCAAGATCTGTGGGTGCAGTGGCCTACCTCGAGTGCTCAGCCCGACTTCACGACAACATCCATGCTGTTTTCCTGGAGGCAGCTGAGGTGGCTCTCAGCAGTCGCAGTCGCAATTTCTGGCGTCGGATTACCCAGAGCTTTTGCGTAGTGACCTGACCAGCTTAGGGCCCTCCCTGCCCCAACCGCCCAAGCTCTGCAACGTGCCAGGCATTGACCTTGCACCCGGGCTGAGTACCCGGAACTGCACCTTCACAAATGAGCACTACCGAGGCTAGGTCTCTGGGAACAGGGAATCCTGGACTGAGAAAGGGGATTCTCCAGATTCTCCAGCCCTGGAACTGTTCACACAGTCCTGGGCCCACATTCCAGAATGGCCAGTACAGCCCAGGCTGGCACCTCTTCGTGGCGATTCTCGGGACTGCACCTGTTGGTCCTAGCATTGTAAGAGCCATCCTGCCAGAGCACGCATCCTGCCTCTCCCTCCTTCGACCTACTCTTCTTCCCAATGGGAAGTGTAACAACTCAAATGACATCACTTGGGCTGGAGGAACGGCACAGCTGCTAGAGCGCTTGCCCAGCAAACTCAAAGACCTGAGTTCGATTTCCCAGCGCCACATATACCTGGTGTGGTGGTGCATACCTGTCATCCCAAAACTCGGGAGGCTGAGGCAGGAGGATTGCCATGAGTTCAGGGCCAGCCAGGGCTACACAGTGAGACCCTGTCTATAAACAAAGAAATAAATATTTTAAAAAGCGACATCACTCGTCACTTGTTTGCTGGCTCTAGTCTCCTAAGTCCTCAGGCACATTCCGTGCTAGATGGGTAGAGGCCAGCTCTGCGTAGGCACTTGCATCCGAATCTGGCTTTATCAATTCCTGGACTTTGGAAAAGATCTGGGCTTCTGCCTCCTCATCTGGGGACTAATCAGAGACCATGTCATGAAGCTTTAGGACGAGTAAAAGAGACATGAGTGCCAACATAGATAACTAAAGTACTTAGCAGGTTCCCAGCACAAGAGGCACACACACATGCTAACTTGGGTTTTTTTGTTTGTTTGTTTGTTTGTCTTGTTTTTGGTGAGGGTGGTAGCAGTGGTACGGGTCCTAGGGATCTAATCCAGGACTTCATACTGAGCTACATCTTCAGATGTTTTTATTTATTTGATTTGATTTTGAGACAGGGTCTCGCTAAGTTGCATAGTTGCCCAGTCTAGACTCAAACTTGTGAACTTCTTGCCTCAGCCTCCTAGACTGCTGAGATGAGGTGTATGCACCCCTGGACCTGGCTTTACTTTATTCTAGTGTGTTAATCATGTCTTCTTCAGGAAAACAAGCAATAGGACACACATGTGGAGAGATGTACTCTGAGGAATCACCTTATGTCAGTGTGATTGTCGGGCTAACAAGCAGATACCAGCAAGGCAGGCTGGAAACGCAAGTGAGTTGGTGTTGCTGTCTTGAATTCAAATTCCACACAGCAGCAGGCTAGACACTCAGAGGATGTTTGCTAGGTTGGCAGAATCCCTTCAGGAAACCTCGGTCTCTTTTCCTAAGGCTTTCAACAGATTAGGCAAGGCTCGCTCATGATAGAGCACCATCTGCTTTACTCAAAGTCTTCTAGCTTAAATATTAATCATGGGCTGGAGGAATGGCTCAGAGGTTAGTGTGCTTGCCTAGCAAGCGCTACGTCAAGCACTAAGTACCCGAGTTCGATTCCCCAGCACCACATAACCCAGGCGTGGTGGTGCACACCTGTAATCCCAGCACTCGGGAGGCTGAGGCAGGAGGATTGCTGTGAGTCCAAGGCCAGCCTGGGCTCCATAGTGACTTCAGGACTAGGGGGGCTATAGAGTGAGACCCTGTCTCAAAAAAAAATATATTAATCACATCTAAAAAAAAATACTGCCATGTCTGTAGTTCTAGCTACTTGGAAAGCTGGGTCCGGGAGCTTAGGGCCACCTGGGTAACATATCATCATCAATATAACTGATTTAAAAATAAAGTAATAATTTCACAGAGACATCTAGACTGGTGTTTCGTATTCTGGGAGGCTGAGGCAGGAGGAACACAAGATCAAGCTGTGAGTTCAATTCCACTACACCACTTAAGCTAGCGTGCACACCTGTAATCCCAGCTTTCGAGAGGCTGAGACAGGAGGATTGCCGTGTGTTCCAGGCCAGCCAGGGCTACATAGTGAGTGCAGGACCAGCCTGTCTCAAAAAGGGGGTGGGGCTGGAGGAGTAGCACGGCGATCAAAGTGCTTGTCTTGTTTCCCCAGCATCACATAAAGCTGAGCGCTGTGGCACATGCCAGCACCCAGAAGGCTGAGGCAGGTAGATTGTTCTGAGCCCAAGGCCAGCCTGAGCTACACCAGTGAGTTCAGGATCAGCCTGGGCCACACAGTGAGACCCTGTCTCAAAAAAAGAGGGGGATGCTGGGGCTGGGGATATCGTTCAGTGAACAGGCTTTGGGTTGGATTCCTAGGACCACACACACACACACACACACACACACACACACACACACACAGATGAGCACATATGCACAAATCGTCACTGGAGCTGGAGGTGTAGTTCAGTGACAGAGCATGTGCCTAGAAGGCACAAGGCCCTGGATTCCATCTCTAGGATGACAAAAGAAAAGGCAAAGAGCCGGGCCAATGGCGTAGGCCTATGATCCTTGCATTCTGGGAAGCTGAGGCAGGAAGATCAGAAGTTGAAGCCCATCTTGGGCAACTCAGCGATTTGGCAAGACCCTGTCTCCAAAATTAAAAATAAAGAAGACTATGTTTGGAGTGGTGGTGTGGGCTAGAGAAATAGCACAGCAGTTGAGGGGGCGAAAAAAAAGACTAGGGATGTAGATCAGTGTGATGATGGTTCTGGACATGATTCCTAGAATCACCAAAAAAAGAAAAAGGAAAAACGAGGCTGGAGGAATGGCACAGCAGTTAAAGCACTTGCTTGGCAAGTGAAAGATCCTGAATTCAATTCCCCAGCAACACATAACTTGGGCGTGGTGGTACATGCCTGTAATCCCAGCACTTGGGAGGCTGAGGCAGGAGGATTGCTGTTGAGTCCAAGGCCAACCTGGGCTACAAGTGAGTTCAGGGCCAGCCTGGGCTACATAGCAAGACCCTGTCTCAAAGAAAATGAAAAAGAGAAGCATCATGGGAAAAAAAACCTATCAAGGGTTCCAAGTATACACATTTTGGGAAAATAGAGAAGAGGGTTGTCTGAACGTGGCTAGCTCATGGGCCTGGGGAGAATAGGGAAGAACATTCTGGGCATGGATATACCTAGGGGAAGTGTGGCCAGACTGGAAATGCAGGCCAGGAAAAGTTGTTTCCTATACCAGAGCAGTGTGGACTAAAATCCCAAAGTAAATCCTATTACCCAGATGGCATTTCCACTTGAGCCCCAGCCCTATTCCCAGGCTGCAGCTCAACCCTGTGACCCACGCTTTGAGCCTCTTGCTAAAGTGTTCCCAGCTGGAGCTGTTAGGGATGAAGAGACAGGTCTTGTGTTGGTGGCTATCATGAAGTACCATGTGTATTGGACCAGCTCAGGGAATAATGTAATATTCCAGGGTGGCTCCAGCTCAAGGCTCAGCAGTATTAGAAAATACACATTTCCAGCCAGGTGTGGTGGCCCAAGTCTATGATCCCAGCATTAAGGAGGCTGAAGCAGGAGGATTGACATGAGTTAAAGGCCATTCTGGGCTATGTAGTGAGCTTGGGATCATCCTGGACGGCAGAGCTAGACCCTGTCTAAAGAAAAAGAAGGAAAGAAAGAAAAAAGAGAAAAATACACTTTTTTTGGGTCAGATGGAGCTTACCGAGAGCTTTGGTGAGGTTCATAAAACAGAGAAAAATGTCAGGTTCCATCAAGGGTATCTGGGCATAGACTAGGTTATTCTAGTGGATCCAGTGGCACCGACTTGTAATTCCACCACTCTAGGAAGCATAGGCAAGTTTGAGCCCAGCCTGGGCAGTTTCTTGAGACCCTGTCTCTAAATCACAAGGAAAAATTGGGCTGGGATCTAGCCTACACAATTTATTTTATTTTACTTCGTAAGAGCCTACCACAAGTAAACATAAAAAGTGGCGAAGAACATAACTCTGAGCAAAGACCATGGGTTCAATACCCAGAACTGAACAAAAGCAGGCCGAGGGGTAGTAGGATACAGCTCAGTACAAAGGCCATAGGCTTGAGCCTCGGTACTACGCACGCACACACACACAGAAGATAGGTTAGTACAATTCTGGCTGCTGTTTCACGGTTTAATTTGAATCAAGCCCTTGGGCATGAGAGTGATTTGTTCAGGCCAGAAATGGAGCCATGGACACTCTGTAAGTCCAGGTTAAGTGCGCAGCAGGGAGCAGGCCTAAATCATATCCCAGCCTGGGCTACCTAGGATATCTTTTAAGAAATGATTTTCCCTTTAATACCTAAAGAGTTCTAAGTACTGTGTGTGAGAGAGCACACTGTGGAGTGGGCATTTTTATGGAATCATTTTTCCCCCAGTTCTGGAGGTGGAACCAAGTAGCCTTCACACTGAGTTACACCCACAACCCCTTTTTATTATTTCGCGACACACTCTTACCCCCAGACTTGACTCAAATTCACGATCTTCCTGCTTCAGCCTTCTAGCACGATTACCAGTGGATGTTACCACAGGTCAGGATTCTTTTTTTCCTTTCCTTTTTCTTTTCCTTTTATTTATTTATTTATTTATTTATTTATTTATTTATTTATTTATTTATTTTTTGAGGCAGAGTTGCAATTTATAGTCCAGACTTGTCCTGAACTCACTAAAGCCCAGGTTGGCCTATCCTTGCACATAGGAATCCTCCTGCCTCAGCCTCCTGAGTGCTCGGATTACAAATGTGTATTACCACATGCAGTTTATGTGGTGCTAGGAAATTGAACTCAGGGCCTTGTGCTTACTAGGCAAGCCTTCTGACTCCTGTGCTAGTCCTCCAGCCCCCCATCACCACCTTTTCTCTTTTTTTTTTCTGAGACAAGGTCTCACTGTGTAATCCAGTTTGGTCCTGAACTCACTGCAATCCTCCTGCTTCAGTCTTCTGAGTGCCAGGATTTCAGGCATGTACTACCATGCTCCACTAAATTATATTTGGTGCTAGGGAATTGAACCCAGAGCCTTTAGTATGCTGGGCAAGCACTTTAAGCATAGAGCTATGTCTCCAGCCCTCAGAATCCATTTTATTTTTACTTATTTATTTATTTATGTATTTTGAGACAGGGTCTCTCTCTGTAGCCCAAGCTGACCTTGGACTCATGGCAAACCTTGTGTCTCAGCCCCCCGAGTGCTGGGATCAGAGGCGTGCACCACCACCCCCGTGTAAGAATCCATTTTAATGAGTTCACAGTTGCTTACCGCATCCAAGTGCTGTCTGTCGGACCCAGTACAACCTCTACCCACCTTGCCTCCCACTGCCCTCACTGTTATCACAGCCATTTTCTTGTAGAGACCAAGAGGCTATAAAGACAGGTGGTTAGGACGGGCCCAGGGTATGGGCCCATAATTCCTGAACTTTAGGATGTAGAAGTAGGACCAAATATTTGAGCCCGACCTGGCCAACTTGGTGAGACCCTGTGTCAAAACCAGAAAAGGGCTAGAAGAGTAGCTCAGTGGCTATAGTGCTTGCCTAGCAAACTCATAGCCCTGGGTTCTATTCCCCAGCACCATATAAGATTACACCTGTAATCTCAGCACTTGGGAGGCTGAGGCCGTATTGTGGTGTGTTCAAGGCCAGTCTGGGTGCTATAATGAGTTCCGGACCAGCCTGGGCTACAGAGCGAGACCCTGTCCCCTCCTCCACGCAAAAAAAGGGCTGAGGATGTAGTTCATTGGGAAGGCCCTTGGCATGATTCATCCACACTATGGAAAACAAAACAAAACAAAAATAAATAAATAAATAAACCAGGTGGTTAGTCCCAGAGATTAGCTAGTTTGGAAAGTCAGCCTGCTGGGTCAGAACGTGGCGGAGGCTGAGTCATGCCCAAAGAACTCAACAGAAGCACGGATTAGAATCGGGGGTGAGGTCCTGTCAAGTGCCAGGCACATGACTGCTGAGGTGCCTTGTTAGACTCATTTCAGAGGAAAAGAAAACTGGTCTAGAAGGCGGTGACCTGAGCAAGGTCTTGCGGCCAGACCCAGGACTGAGGTTCACCTGAGGCTCTCACTGCACTTCACTGAGGACATAGGCTGGGAGGGAAGGTCAGCACGGAGTAGTAGCTCTCCAGCTCTCCGTGGGAAAGGGGAAATCATGATAAGATCAGAAAGCTGGACCTTTGCGTGGAGGAGGAAGCAAGTGGGCACCTTCTTGGCCTGCTGAGGACCCCTGGCCAGAGAGGGAGGTCCCTGCAAGGGAGCAATGGGGGACAGACGCACACATTTGATTTTCCAGCCTCTGTCTCGTCCTTTGCAAAGGCCACTCTCCTTTACCTTCCTCCACTTGAAACAGTCCTGTCTGTCTCTCCATCTGGTGGCAATCGTCAGGGACTTTAACAGCCAGTTAAACTTATTTCCAGAAAATATTTGTGTATCAGGCCCACAAAAACTTGAGACCAGAATTCTTTAAATTCAGCAAGATGAACAAAAGGCCATACTGTGTGTGTGTGTGTGTGTGTGTGTGTGTTTGTGTATGTTACTGAAGAATGAATCCGGGACCTTTGCACTGAGCTATATCCTCAGCCGGTTTTTAGAAAAAAATCTTTATTTTGAAACAAGATCTCACAAAGTTGCTACATTGCTCTGGCTAGACTCTAACTTGGGATCCTCCTGCTGCAGTCTCCCAGCATACTGGGATTATAAAACTATGCCATCAGGCCTGGCTACATTTTGATGGTTGAGACTCAACTAAAAGAATTAATGTCTATGAAATGAAAGAAAGAAAAAGAGAGAAAGAGAAAAGGTCCTGTCTGTCTCCCCACTGACATGCTAGCTCTCTTAAGAGCACAGACTCAAAAATCAGCCAGGCAGAATGGCACATGCCTGTAATCCCAGTACTGTACTGAGAAAACTCAGGTGGGAGGATTGCTATGAGTTCAAGGACAGGCTGAACAGCCTGGACATCAAAGTGAGACCCTGTCTCAAAAGAGAGAGAGAGAGAGAGAGAGAGAGAGAGAGAGAGAGAGAGAGAGAGAGAGGGAGAGGGAGAGGGAGAGGGAGCACAAACTAATTATTTGGAACCCACATATCTCATGTGCCTCAAAAATCCCTTGTGCCCTAACCTAATACATAGTAAGCACTAAATAAATCTGTGATCCCCAAGGGAAGCAATGGTGTCAGTCAATACTCCGCTTCAGGCTCTCACCCTGTCTGGTCTGGGTCATCTGAGCTTACTCAAGGCTCTTATTAACCCCATTCTCTGTACTACCTTCGAGCCACCTTCCAAAGTAGAAACTAGCACCAGACCATGCTCCACGAAGCCGTCTGCAGTCGTGTCACCTAGAGAAGGCTCAAAGTTTCCACCTGGGGTCTTTGGCTGTCCTGTATCTGGCCCCAGCTCACTTGTTTCTGGGCCTTACTTCTAGAACACCTCACTGCAGCCACTTCTGCAAACTCAAGAACAACACTGGAGGACCCTGGCCCCCAGGCCTGTGCCCCGGCTGTTTCCTCACCTCAGCATGTCCCTCCGCCTAGTCACTGCCTGTGCAAACCTCCCTCTACCCCCACCCTTCAGGGCCCAGTTCAGAGCCCTCTTGTCCAACCCGTGGGGGAACCTGCCACTTACTCCCCCTTCACCGAATGCGCACACACGTGCGCAAGCACACACACACACAAGCTTGCTCACACATCTAGTGTCCGAACTCCACATGGGCCCCTTGGCTAAAACACTGAGCTTTTCTTCACATGCTGCGGGTGGGAAAGGCCCCATCCCTAAGATGTCAGCTCTAGTGACAAGACCAGGCCAGGTGTCTGAGTGGGTGGAGGCAGGAGCCAGAAGACCAGTTGGGCAGCTGCAGACACAAGGAACAAGTCAGCACGAGTCAAGACTTGGTGGCTCCTTTGTTGGGAACCTGCACACAGCAAGGGTGGACTTCAGGAAGGGAAGGGAGAGGCTGGGAGTGAGGGAGAAGGCAGCCTCTCCCTCTGTGTGACAGCATCAAGGCCAGCACGTCCTGAGGGGCAGGGACAGACACAGGTGGCGGATTCTTGCGTTCTCACCCACCTTGTTTCAGGTCCCCACCTGGCTCAGTCAGCCATACACAGCTACCCTAGCAATCAGAGAAGGGCACAGCAGGGGATGGAAGGCGGAGACTCTTCCCAGCAATCCCCTTTTCCAGTTCCTCACAACCCAGCCAGGCAGGGCAGGTGAGGCCAGATGAGTGGGAGCCAAGAAGGCACACCCCGGAAGCCAGCCAGGGCCAAGAGCCACAAACCATTGTCCGGCTGCCTCCACTGGCCTTGGCGTTGCCTGCTGGGAAGGCAGGGGGTTGGGGTGGAGACTTCAAGACATCTTCCTCAGGACAGGCACTCCCTGGCATCCTCAGAGCTGGGAGGGTGGAGCTCACACCATCTGAGTCATGGAGCTTCCCCTTTTCCCTCTGCCTGGGCAGCTCCTTGCCTGGGCCTCACATCCGGGTGCTGGGAGAAGGTGGTGGCTGGCACATCACACCACTTCAGGACACCATCTTTGCTCTCTCCTTTTATTTCTGGGAACTTGTTCTTTGGAAGAAGAGCTCTCATACCCTCCAGGAAATCTTCCCAAAGCTGCAGGCCAGGAATCCAACAAAACCAGTGAGCGGGCTAAGCAGTGAGACCCAAAAGAGAGGGAAACAGCTGTCTGCCCCTGACACTGAAGGGCTTAACTCCAGCTAAATGCTTCTAAGTAACAAGTTAGATTTTGGAAAGAAGGGGATTGTCCTGGGTTCAAATCCTGGCTACACAACTTGAACAAGTCACTAGGATTTGATTATCTGTCAGTTGTCTTATCTGTAAAATGAGGGGAGGAAGAAGAGCTCCTTTCCAGACTAGAGAATTAAACAAGCTCATGCAAATTGTGCTTATTCATTTAGCATTCACTGCCAACTAGAATAATTAACTATGAAACGAGGATAAATTATTTACCATGTGAGGCTGTTGCAGGATCTGCAGCCCAAGAGCACACATGTAAGTGTTCAATGCTGAGCCTGTCTGGGCCACCAAGTCAGAGAGGAGAGAGAGAGCTCAGCCTTTCCAGGAAGCCTCCAGGGTCAGGGACTACATAGCATGGGTCCCTTTGCAGAAACAGGCCAGGCCCTCCAAGTGGCTCTGCGAGGCTGAGGCTGGAATCTCTCTTATCAGGAGGCATCAGGCAGGTTTTCCATGCATTGATTAGGAAACATGCATCATGGGTTCCCACCTCTGCTGGGCACAGATGTCTCCTGAACACCAGAGGGCAGGGCCGGGGGTGCAGAGGTGAGTGGGACGTGGTCCTCACCTTCCAAGCCTCCATTCTGTGGCAGCCCTGTGGAAATGGACGTCACCAGCGAGTGAGCACAGCATCTGGCGCTGGCTCTGCAGCCCACACCACAGGCCTGCTCTCACCACTGAGATCAACAGCAGAGGATGGAGGGAGAGAGGCTGAAGTTATACCCCCAGTCATGCACACCCATGCCCCTACATCTGAAACTGCATCTGAAACAGGGTTCTTCTGGGCGTCCTGTGCCTTTCTGCCCAGGAAGTATATTGTGGTTGTGTCTGGCAGGCAACATCTTCCCCTCCATGTCATTCAGTACCCACAATCCCCTGACAGATAACAAAACCAAGTTTCAGGGAGACCAAGTGTAGAATCAAATGCAGTGAGTAGCACAGGAGTCCCAGGACCAGCTCCTGATCTGCTCTGGGTACGGGCCACTGGACCGGACCTCGACCAGCAGAGGGCAGCAGGGCCCAGGGAGAGGAGCCTTTCCTGGATCCAGAACACACCTGGGGCAGTAAAAGGGAGATCAGTGCTAGGACTCCTGCTTAGGGCATGTTTAGGGGCTGCCCTCTCCCACCAGTCCCCAATCAATGACTCATGCCCATCCCATAACTTTTGCTTTTTCGGTACTGGGGATCAAACCCAGGAGGCGGTCTACCCACTGAGCTCCATCTCCAGCACTTTTATTTTATGTTTATTTGTGTATTTATGAGACAAGATCTCATTCTGTAGCCCAGAGTAGTCATGAACTTCCTAAGTAGCCCAGGCTGGCCTCAAACTCACAGCAACCCTCCTGCCTGCACCTCCCAAGTGCTGGGATTACAGGCGTACACCACCACCCCCAGCTTCCTTTTCTTCTTTTCTTTTCATATCTTGTCTTCTCTCTCTCTCTCTCTCTCTCTCTCTCTCTCTCTCTCTCTCTCTCTTTCTCCCTCCACAGCAACCCTCCTGTCTCAATGTGCTGGGATTACAGACTTGTGCCACCCACCCAGTTTATGTGGTGCTGGGAAATAAACTCAGGTACTTTAATGCTTGCCTAACCACTGCTAAGCAAGCACTTTAACCACTGAGCTATTCCTCCATCCCTCATTTTTTTCTTAAGACAGGGTCTTACTAAGTTGCCCACGAGAGGGTGGGAAGGGGAAAGGGAGGGGATATGTAAAAAAAAAATGTTGCCCATATTGGACTCAAAATCCTCCTGCATCAGTCTCTCAGAATGCTGGGATCACAGATATGGGATATTCACCATCGTATTAGGTGTTTTTCTTTTTTTTTTCAGACAGGGTCATGCTACATTGCCCAGGTTGCCCTTGAACTCAAGATCTCCTGTCTTAAACTGCACCCCCCACCCCCAACCCCAGTAGCTCTCTAGTAGCTGGGGTATGTATCACCATACCTGCCATCCCAAACTGGCCAAATGACTTAACTGGGCAAACCCAAAATGGTAAGCATGCTGCCTTAAGTCTAAGTGGCTCAAAAGACCTATATTTGAATCCAATTCACAGTATTAGAATCCAATGTATTTGCAGGGTTTGCAGTAAGATCAAAGGAGAAGGTTCCCACAGGGCTGTCACATCCTAAGCCCAGGCAACCCACCTACTTTGACTTTGCCTACATGATACTAGGGGAGACAGGTTGAGACTAAGAACTGCCAGGCCTCTTTCTCCTGACCCATCCCAGGATTTATAGCTGATTTCAGAGTATATTCAACAGACTCACTAGTGTCCAGGAACCCTATGGAAGCTCCCAGAAAGAGAAGTACGGGTGGCACTGTGTGTGAACTCCAGGGAACACATCCTGTGAGGCCAGAGGAATCCTAGGAGGCTGGTAGGGGAAGAGAGAAGCACTGCATGGGGTGCAGGCTACATTGCCTGAGGTGCTTCCTGCTGGAAAAGAACCCCACATGGAGAGACCAGACCCTGAACAAGCTGCCAGGAAAGGTCATCTGGGCCTGTGGCTCTTCCTCCTCTCCTCCCACCAGAAGTAGCAAAGAGCAACTGTGCCCCGCCAAAAGGCAACATGTGAGTGGGCATGATGGTACACACCTGTAATCCTGGCACTCTAGGAGTCTGCACCAGGATTACAAATTCTAGCCTAGTCGGGCAATTTAGGCAAAGTCTATCTCCAAAAAAAGAAAAAGAGGGTCTGGAGGAATGGCACAGTGGTTAAAGTGCTTGCCTTGCAAGAGCAAGGCTCTGAGATTGATTCCCAGCACCACATAAATCCGGGTGTGGTGGGACATGCCGTAATCCCAGCATTTAGGAGGCTGAGGCAGAAGAACTGACTTGAGTCCAAGACCAGCCAGGGCTACATACTGAGTTCAGGACCAGCCTGGGCTACAGAGTGAGACCCTGTCTAAAAAAAATAAAAGAAAGAAAGAAAAAAGAAATGGAAAGAAACAGCTGGGGCTAGTTGGCTGCACAAACCTCTAAAACCAGCACTCTGGGAGACTGAGATAGGAGGATCACAAATTCAAGCCCACCCTGTGTAACTTAGCCAGATACATAAAACAAACTAAATAGGCTGAGGATGTAATTCAGTGCAAAGGCCCTGGGTCCAATCTCCAGTAAGAAAAATAAATATATAAATAAATAATAGAAAAAAAGGTCTGGGAATATACCTTAGGACAAAGGCTCTGAGCCTATTAACCAAATCCTGGACTTCTGGTTTCACTCATTTTCCACTAATGTCCTGTTTGTCTTCCAAGATCCAGTTGAGGATGCTATGTTACCTTTTGGCAAATATATTTTTAGTAGCAACATAGTATTTCAACTAGTGACTATTCTAACAGGTTTTGTTTTGCTTTGTTTTGTTCTTAAGACAAGGGCACTGAGCCCTTATCACGTTTTGTCTTGTTTTGTTTAAGTATACTGGCAGGGCAGCTGGAGGAATAGCACAGCAGTTAAGGCGTTCGCCCTACGAGCGCAAGGCCCTGGGTTTGATTCCCCAGCACCATATAAAAGCTGAGCATAGTGGCACATGTCTGGAATCCCAGCACTCAGGAGGCTGAGGCAGGTGGATTATCCTAAGTCGAAGGCCAGCCCTACTGAGCATTGTGCATTTATTCACTGTTCTAGGGTTTTTTTTTTTTTTTTTTTTGTTTTGTTTTGAGACAGGGTCTCACTCTGCAATCCAGGCTGGTCCTGAACTCACTGTCACTGTAGAGCTCAGCCTGACCTCAAATTCATGGCAATCCTCCTGCTCCATCCTCTCAAGTGCTGGTGCTACCATACCCAGCTTTTACTGTTCTACTATTAAAGTTATCTAAAAACAGTACATGCTATTTAACTAGTAGCCTTGCTGATCAAAAACGCTGCCATGTAAATCTCTCCCTTGTTCTTCTCCCCATCTCTCTTTTGTTTTTGAGACAGGCTCTTACTTTGTAGTCCAGGCTGGTTCTGTACTAACTGTGGAGCCCTGGCTAGCCTCAAACACCCAGCAATCCTCCCGCCTCAGCCTCCCAAGTGCTGGGATTACAGATGTCTGCCACCACACCCAGCTTCTCTCTCTCTTTTGAGACAAGGCCTCACTCTGTAGTCTAGGTGGTTTTGAACTCACAAGGCTTTGGATTTGATTCTCCTGCACCACATAAACCAGGCAGGGTGGTGTACACTTGTAATCCCAGCACCTGAGAGGATAAGGCAGAAGGATTGCCATGTGGTCAGTGCCAGCCTGAACTACATAGTGAGTTCAGGACCCCGGCCTTTTCTGTAAATCCAAAACTATCTCGAAACAAGAAAAGATTTTAGGCAGGAGGATCATAAATTCTGGTTCAGCCTGGGAAATTTAGTGACTTATTGATATTCTATTTAAAAAAGTCAAAACAGGAGGTGGGAGGAGTTAGGATGTATGTATTTTGAAGCCCCTGGATTCAATCCCCAGTACTGTAACAACAAATAGCTATTTATTGATTGATTTACTTACTTATTTTTGTATCGCTGGGAATGAATCTAGGGCCTCACATACGCTAGGTAAATTCTCTACCACTGAGCTACAGTCCCAGCCCAAGAAGGTTCTTTTCAAAAATCAACCAAAGGCTGCTGGAGGAATAGCTCACTAAATCAAGCACTAAGTAGCCAAGTTTGATTCCCCAGCATCACAAAAGCTGGACATGGTGGCACACACCTGTAATCCCAGCACTCAGAAGGATGAGGCGGGAGGATTGCCATGAGTCCAAGGCCAGCCTGGGCTCCATAGTGAGTTCAAACTAGCCTGGGCTACAGAGCAAGACCATGACTGAACAATAAAATAAAATTAGCCAAAGTGATCACCAGAAATCCTTATAGTAGCAATTAGGAGAACTTTTTGGAGTTGGTTGGTACCCTAGCACTTCAATGGCCTTGTTTTATATTAATACATCTATCCTGGGGTAGAGCTGAAGAGCTTCCACAGACCTTAAAGGCCTGAGCCACAGGCTCTTAAGCATCTCTTTCCACCAGTACCCAGCCCCGAGCTCTTGTGGACCCCATGAGGGGTTTTTGCACTGGTAGTAGGTAGCCAGCTGGCTGAGGGCAGGTCCCAGGGATTGACAGCCATGACCCTCACACACCCTTAAGGAAGAGTAGGGTTCAGTAAGTATCTGCAGCCTGTGCTAGACCCACAATCCTGGGGTAAGGGGCACAGCTCACTGCAAGTGCAAGGCCTTGAGTCTGATTCCCCAACACCACATAAGCCAGGTGTGATGGCACACACCAATAATCCCAGTACTTAAGAGTCTGAGGCAAAAAGATTACTGTGAGTTCAGGCAAAGCCTGCCTGGGCTACATGGTGGGTGGAGGACCAGCCTGTACTAGAGAGTGAGATCCTGTCTCAAAAAAAAAAAAAAAAAAAAAAAAAAAAAAAAAAAAAAAAAAAAAAAAAAAAAAAAAAAAAAAAAAAAAAAAAAAAAAAAAAAAAAAAAAAAGGCACTTGCCTAACGTGTGCAAAGCCTCTGGGTTCAATTCCTCAGCACCACATAAATTGGGCATGGTGGCACACACCTGTAATCCCAGCACTTCGGGGACTGGAGGAATAGCTCAGAGAGAAAGCACAAGGCCCTGGGCTTGATTTTTCCCAGTACCAGGTAAAAATTAGTGGGGCATGGTGGCACACACCTGTAATCCTAGTACTCAGGAAGCTGAGGCAGGAGAAATGCTGTGACTTTGAGGCCAGCCTGGATTGTGTGAGCTCAGGACCAGTCTGGAATATAGAGTTGAGACTCTGCCTCAAGTAAGTAAGTAAGTAAATAAATAAATACATAAATAAATCCCAGCACTTGGGAGGCTGAGGCAATAGGATTGTCATGAGTTCAGTGAGTTCAAGGCTAGCTTTGGCTAAGTACTGTACATAATGGGTTCAGGACCAACCTGGATTATAGAGTAAGGCCCTGTCTCGGAAAAAAACAAAAACAAAAACAAAAACTCACACTACTCAAGTTTCAGGCAGTCAGATAGGATGGGTGCAATTCATACCTTCATATCTTCTGTGGTCTTTTTCAAGTTCTGGGGCCATCAGGGACCCAAAGAGCCAAGTTTCCTGAGGTGTAGATCTACAACCTGACACCCTACAAGGAAATATAAACTGCCCCAGTGTATTGTCCCCCACGGTTACCCTCGCGGTTCTCTGCTCTGGAATTACAGGGAATCTGCTTAACATACATAAAATATCCACATTTCCAAATCATACTTGTGTAGTGCTTTGTTTCAGTAAGCTCTCTTCTGAGTCAGAAAGGTACTGCCTATGTCTGTCCTAAAGTCCAGGACACAGCCCACCCCTCCTGGGTCCTGGGCTGCAGGCAGAGCTGCTCCTGGGCCTGGTCAAGCTCACCAGCCCCTCTTCCCACCTCCAAACCTGCCTCGTCAGCAGAAGAGATTATGGCAGGTATTAAAAGCCTGTTGGGCGGGGGAGGTGATTGTGGGGGCCTAGGTGGTGAAGGCCTGGGCACCCGCAGGGCACAAGGCACACCTGCCCAACGACAAGAAAGGATCCAGGTTCCTTCTGCTCACTTGACCCTAAACTAAGACACTGGGCTCAGAGTGAGGCAGGGTGAGAACCAGAGGCGATGGGCAGGAGGCCTGCCGTCTCTGCAGGCCTGTCTCAATGGAGGATGCTCAGGTCTGTGCTCACTCTGAAGACTGCTCAGAAGTCAGGCCTGGTGGTGTGCAGGCCCATAATCTCAGCACTCTGAGAGACTGAGGGAGGAGGATCACAAGTTTGAGGCCAGCCTGGACAACTAAGCAACTTAGTGTGATCTGTTTCAAGTTAAAAATAAAAAATAAAAATGGCCTGAGAATATACCTCAGCAAGAAGGCCGTGGGCTTGATCTCCAGTACTATAAGAAAGGGGGGCAACCTACATTTCCAGGTTCCCCTTCTGACTAGCAGAAGCTTTACCTCCCTTCCCTCTACTATATATTTTTCCCAATAAAGTGCCCTCTTCACACACATAGAAGGACTGGCAGAAGTCCAGAAACCAGAGACACGCAAAGGCCAAAGTTCATCTCTCTCCATCCCTATCCCCAAAACTGCACCAAAATCAGGAAACCACTTTCTAGAGCGGGGAAGTGCCCACACCACATGAGGTGCCTCGGAGCCAGAGAGAGAACAGGGACTACCTGTCCTCATCAGCAAACAGTACTTTCAGTCTTCCTTTCATGACCAAAATTATATAGCTTCTTTTTCTTGATACTGGTGATTGAACTAAGGGCCCTCATACTGAACTAACTCTCCAACTGATTTTTGAGATAGGCTGCCTCTAAATCACTAGTGTTCAATCTATAATCCCAGCACTCAGGAGGCTAGAGGATTGCTGTGGGTTCAAGGCCAACCTGGGCTACATAGCCTGGACAGAGCAGGGCCTAGTCTCAAAAAAAAGAGGTTCTCTTACTTTGAGGTTTCAGAATATGCCCAAACCAGTACCAATGTCTTGGTAAAGGCCAGGCTGGCCTGGCCCTGACATGAGTATGTGCAGGTGGCATCCCTGAAGACTCAGTTTCCATGGCCATGTGTACTCCAGCTGCAAAGTCTCTGAACTGTCCTGTCAGTTTCTACACTGACTGACTGGGCATAACTCAGGAAGAAAAAGCTCATAGTCTTTCCATTCTTCTGGAGCTCTGTGACAGCAGTGGGACAGCTTCCACAGACAGCATTATGGTATTTCTTCAAGTAATTCCTAAAAGATATGGGATTTTATTGTGTTGTATTGTTTTATAATACTCATACTCACAGGGGACATGATGGGTCAGGGGAAAGGGTAGGAAGGAGAAAGGGATATGATATGTAACTTTAAAATAAATAAACAATACTCATACTCATGTAATCTAGATATCCAATGTATCTATGAATTTGTCCCTGGAATTCATCATAAGTAGCCTTTGACCCCAATGACAAAAATCAGAAGAAACCAAAAAAAAAAAAAATAACTAGAATCCAGTAGCTACTTTTAAAATTTTATTTATTTATTGTGGTTGTAGAACTCAGGGCTTTCACATTGAGCTACATTCGCAGTTCACTTTTTTCTTTTCTTTTCTTTCTTTCTTTCTTCATTTTTTTTTTTTTTTTGTGTGTGTATGTGTGAGACAGCTTAATATAGTTCAGGCTGGTCCTGAACTTGCTACATAGCCCAAGCTGGCCTCTAACACACGGCAGTCCTACTGCCTTTGCCTCCTGAGTGTTGGGATTACAGGTTTTTGCCATCACATCTGGCTTACGTGTGCTTGTGAGTCTGAACCCAGGGACTTGTGCTTGCTAGGGAAGCACATTAACTACTGAAATATGACCCTAGTGTTTTGTTTTTGATTTTTTTTTTTTTTTGAGACAGGGTCTTGCTCTGTGGTCCAGGCTGGTCCTGAATTCACTTCAGAGCCCAGGCTGGCCTTGGCCTCACAGCAATCCTCCTGTCTTAGCCTCCCGAGTGCTGGGATTACAGGCGTGTGCCACCACGCCCAGCTTATGTGGTGCTGGGGAATCGAACTGGGGTACTTAGCACTTGGCTTAGCACTTGCTCAAGCGCTGTAACCACTGAGCCATTCCTCCAGCCCCTTGTTTTTGATTTTTGAGGCAGGGTCTTCCTCTGTAGTCCAAGTTAGTCCTAAACTCACTTTGTAGCCCAAGCTGGCCTCAAACTCACAACAATCCTCCTGCCTCAATCTTCCAAGTGCTGGGACATGTGCCACCCCACCCAGCCATTGTGTGTTCCTGGGGGATGATACCTGGGGCCTCATGCTTCTTAGGCAAGTACCCTCATTACTAAAATACCCCTCCAGCCCCTCCTAGCCCACTTTTTGATTTTAAGACATGGTCTTGTGAAATTTATGCAGGGCTGAGCCTGAATTTTCAATCCTCATGTTTCAGCCTGCTACAGTGTTAAGATTACAGACCTGTACCACTGGGCCTAGCTCCATTAGATATTTATTCAAGAGTCTTCTAAATTTCCATTCTTTTGACTCACTCAGAGGTCTAGCCAGTCCTGGAGCACTGATAAACTCATCCTTGGGACTTCAGCTGTAGAAGGCAAATGCATTTTTAAATTTTTTTCTTCCACCTGACCCCCAGCAAATGCATATCAGTACTGTGTTCACCTTCATCTTCCTGCAGAGACGTACATTCAAGTATTCCTGTCTTCCATAGCTCTCCCTAAATCTTGTGACCACTATCAAGGTCATACACAGCTGTCCTGAATATATCCACACTGGAAAGTGCATATTGAAAGAGAGGCACAAGTTGGGGAAGCCCATGGATGGAAATTCCCTGGTAATGGACAGGTCCACTTGTTCACATGTGAGGACAACACAAGCCCACAGTGTGTGTGTCTTGCACAGGTGGAATAATGCTCTCACAAGTCTTTCTGTAGAATCTACCTGTGAAGGGCAACCTTTTGTGCGCTGGGCTGTGGGCCCGAGGCTGTTTACCAGCTCCCAGTACAATTGTCCTCCGGGAAGACCATGCCCGAGGTGCATGAATGAGGAGGAGGCAGTGGCCGTGGCTGCAACATGAGCACCTACTCTAGGGAATGACAACCAGAACGTCTGTTGAACAAATTTGTCTTTTTTTTTTTTTTTTGGTTGGTTGGTTGGTTGGTTGGCTGGGGTTTTTTTGTGTCTTTTTGTTTTGTTTTGTTTGAGGGGGGATCTTACCCTGTAGCCCAGGCTGGTCTTGAACTCACAGTGGAGTGCACGCTGGCTTCGAACTCATGGCAGTTCTTCTCAGCCTACCGAGTGCTGGGATTACAGGTGTGTGCCACCATGCCCAGTTTATGTGGTGCTGGGGAATCGAACTCAGGCAGTTAGTGCTTGCTAAGCAAGTGATTTAACTGCTGAGCCATTCTTCCAGCCCCAAACAAATATGTCTTATGCCCAACATTGAGAACCTCAAGACAAAACAAAGCTCGCAGCTGAGGCATGTGGCTCACATTTGTACTCCCAGCATTTGGGAGAACAAGGCACAAAGATCATTGGTTGGAGGCCAGCCTGGGCAACAGTGACAAATTGTCTCGAGAAAAAGACAAAACAAAGCTTGAGCTTTGTGGTTCAGAGTTCTCTAAAGGGCGGGTAAAGGAATAGCTCAGGGGTTAAAGCACCTGCCTTAGCAAGTTCAAGGCCCTGGGTTTAGTTTCCCAGCAATAAACAAGCTGGGCACGGTGGCACACGCCTGTAATCCCAGCCCTTGGGAAGCCAAGGAGGCTTGCTGTGTGTTGAAGGCCAGTCTGGGCTACAGAGTGAGCTCAGGACCAATCTGAGCTACAGAACAAGAGCCCTTACCTACCAAGTACAAAGCCCTATGTTCAATTCCCCAGCAACATGTAAACCAGGTGTGGTTGTGGTAGTGCATGCCTATAATCCCAGCACTGTGGAGGCTGAAGCAGATACATTGCATTGAGTTCAAGGCCAGCCTGGACTACAGACTGAGACCATGTAGCTCAGTGGCAAAAGCACTTGCCTACCTAGTACAAGACCATGAGTTCAATTCCCCAGCAACACATAAACTGGGCATGGTGGCGCACGCCTGCAATCCCAGCACGTTGGGGGAGTTGGGGGGGAGGTTGGGCTGAGGCAAGAAGATTACCATGAGTTCAAGAACAGCCTGAGCTCCATATCAAGTTCAGGGTCAGCCTGGACTACAGGGCAAAACTCTGTTTAAAAAAAGAAAAAAGAAAAAGAAAAAAAAAAAAAAGCTGGGTGTGGTGGCACATGCCTGCAATCCCAGCACTCAGGAGGCTCGGGCAGGAGTATTGTAGGAGTATTGCTGTGAGTCCAAGGGGCTCCATAGTGAGTTCAGGACTGTAGGGAGAGACCCCCGTCTCAAAAAAAAAAAAAAGAAAAGAAAAGAAAAAAGAAAGAAAGAAAAGAACAAAGGAAAGAAGGAAGGGAAAAAAAGTGAGACCCTGTCTCAAAATAAATAAATCTGTAGAATGCCTCCCTGGAAGGCATTCCAAGTGCCTCTCAGGCACCAGAGGCACCATGGGCCCCGTGGAAGCTAGGAAGGCTCAGCACTGTGGCAGGGTTGGGGAGAAGAGGCTACATCTTTCTGCTCCTTGCAAACCCAGTGCTGGCCATGCCTGGGCACCAGCCATTCCACGTGGACGCATCTCATGCCAGCGTGTGGCAGTGTCTGTTCCCTCCCCCTACAGCCTCCAGTTCTGTCACCAGGGAAACCTCTTCCTCACCCTAAACCCAGCCCTCTATCTACATCTGGCCATCCTTCCAGTTCACCTCCCTGTGTGAGGCCTGCAGCCTGCTGCAGCCAGCTAAACCCGCAGCATCTGCCCCTGACCCTCATACCTTCAGCATTTGTGTTATGCCACATTCATCTTCTGTTTGTTAGCAAAGCAGGAACGCAATCTCATTTTTTTCCCCCTGTTGATACAGGGTTTCCCCCTGTGATCCTAAATTCACTATGTAGTCCAGGCTGGCCTCCAACTCATGACAATCCTGTTTTAGCCTCCTGCATGCTGGGATTATAGGCGTGCACCACCACAACCAGTTTATGTGGTGCTAAGAAATCGAACCCAGAGCTTTGTGCCCTCTGAGCTATGCGCCTAGGCTGCAACCTCACTTGAATTTCATCGTTATGATTGATTTATTTTAAGACATGGGATCTAGGGCTAGAGCGATATGTAAACAAAAATAGTTAATTGCTGTAAAAAAAAATGGGCTGGGGATATAGCTCAATTGAAGGCTCTGGGCTTGATACTCACCAAAAAAATAAAATAAAATAAAATAATGTTCTCACAGTATGGAGGCTAAGAACTCCAAATTCATTGAGGCTGGAGGGTCACAAGTTCAAGCCCAACCTGGGCTAGGGGCTATTTTGGAACTTAGCAACAAGCTTTTTTTTTTTTTTTTTTTTTTAGTAACAGTCTCCTAGGTCACCCAGCCCAAGCTGGCCTCTAACTTGTGATCTTTCTGCCCGGTCCCCCAACCCCCAATGCTCTAATTACAGGTTTGTGCCACTGGCTGGGCAAGCCCAGCCCCTTTTCATAATGATGTTGATTCACTCATGAGGACTCCATTTTCACAACCTCCTATTAGGGCCTACATCCTAGTGCTGGTGCATTGGTGGTTAAGTTTCTTTCTTTCTTTCTTTCTTTTCTTTTTGAAACAGGGTATCTCTGTCAATTTGTTCCTGAACTCAGCCCACATTGGCCTCGAACTCACATAATAATAAGAGAGTTAACAATCTTTGGCTGTTGCTGTTCTTGTTTTGTTTTATTGAACCGAGTTCTCACTATGTAGCCCAGGTGGGCCTGCAACTGAGATTCTTCTGCCTCAGCCTGATTTCTGGGAATTTGGGCATGAGCCACCAACATCCAACTAGCAATTCTTTCTAAACGTGCTCTGTTTCATGATTGCCTGAGTTCAAGGCCAGTCTGGGCTACAGAGTGAGACCCTGTCATAAACAAACAACAGGGCTGGAAGACTTGCTCAGTGGCTAAAGCTCTTGCCTAGAGAGTGCTACTCAAGTGCTATGTACCTGAATTCAATTCCCTAGCACCACATAAACTGGGCATGGTGGTGCATGCCTGTAATCCCAGCACTCACAAGGCTGAGACAAGAGGATTGTCGTGAGTCCAAGGCCAGCCCGTGCTCCAAAATGAGTTCAGGACCAGTCTGGGCTATGGAGCAAGACTGTTTCATAAATAAATAAATAAATAAAAATAAAAATCAAACAAACAACAACAACAACAACAACAAAACCTCCTTAAAACCAGAGGTGAGAGGGCTGGGGGCATACTTAGTGTTTAGAGCACATGTTGCTTTGGGTTTACTTTTGGTATGGTTTGGATCTGAAATGTCCCCAGAAAGTCTCATGTATTTCAATGTAGTAGGACCGTATGGAACCATGTGTTGTTAAGAAGTGGGTCCTGGGGGCTGGCTCAGGAGTTAGAGAGCTTGCCTGGCAAGTGCTATTCAGGTACTAAGTACCCAAGATTCCCTAGCACCACATAAACCGGGTGTAGCAGCACATGCCTGTAATCCCACACTTGGGAGGCTGAGACAGGAGGATTACTGTGAGCCCAAGGCCAGCCTGGGCTCCATAGTGAGCTCAAGACCAGCCTGGGCTACAGAGTGAGGCCCTGTCTCAAAAAAAGTGGGGCCTGGAAGGATGGGGTGGAACACCGGTGCTTGACCCATATGGGGCCAGTTACTGAGACAGGACCTGGAAGAGTAGCTCTACCATTCTCCTTCATTTGGCTTTCTGTCTGCCAAGCTGTGAAGAGCTTTTCTTCAGATAACCTCCACCATGTGCTTCCACCATTGCCAGCCCCTCATGAATGGATTGTGTGAGACTGTTCTGAAACTGTGAGCTAAAATTTATCTTTCCTCCCTTAAGTTGCACGTGACAGGCATTTTATCCCAAACTCCAATAAGTAACTAAAACAACTTCCTCAGCACCATATAAAATTAGCAGGGCATGGTGAGGCATATCTGTAATCCCAGGATTCAGGAGGCTGAGACAAGAGGTTTGCTGTAATTTTGAGGCTGTCTTGAAGAACCAGCCTGGCCTATGGAGTGAAACCCTGACTCAAAAACGAAACAACAAAGTGAAAAAAAAAAAAACAAAACAAAAAACCTTGAGGTCAGAATATAGAAAGTGCACACCTGCCATCACAGGTACTGGGAAGGCTCAGGCAAGAAGATTTTTTGATTCCAGAAGTTTGGTGACAATCTGGGCAACACAGCAAGGCCTTGTTTCAATAAGAAATTGAGGGCGGGGGGGCCATAGCTCAGCAGTTAAAGCACCAGTCTAGGAAGCACAAGGCCCTGGATTCTATTCCCCAGAACCACGTATGATGGGCGTGGAATCCCAGCACTTCAAAGGCTGCAGCAGGAAGGTTGCCATAAATTTGAGACCAGCTTGGACTATGTAGTGACTTTAGGACCAGCCTAGAGTATAAAGCAAGACCCTGCTTCAAAATAAAGGAGAGAGAGAGAAAGTTACTTATAAACAGCAGCTATTAGGTTGGAGGAATGGCTCAGTGTTTAAAGCACTTACCTATCAAGTGCTAAGTATCTGAGTTCAATTCCCCAGCACCACATAAGCCAGGCATGGTGGCACACGCCTGTAACTCAGGAGGCTGAGACAGGAGGATTGCCTTGAGCCCCAAGCCAGGCTGGGCTCCATAGTGAGCCCAGAACCAGCCGGGGCTACAGAGAAAGACCTTGTCTCGAAACAAATAAATAAATTAAATAAACAGCAGCTATTATGTACCAGACACTCAACTTGCATTTGCAGAGTGTGAATGAGATATGGGTTTTTTTTGATCCTCAGCAACAGCAACTGTCTTTCACAACCAAAAACAAAAAACAAAACAAAACAAACAAAACCCTGAAAAAACAAAACAAACAAGCAGCCAGAAGCCAGTAAATGAGCCATTCTGGCTCCAGGGCTAAAGCTGTTTAACCACTGGCTGTATCGACTCCTGCTGAATCTTCAAGATCGCCTTCTTTATGCATTTAAAGGGAGATTGGAAACATTTGACACAGTGAATCAGGCTACAGGAGTTTCCCCTTTACCCTATAAAACCTTCCCCAAAGAAGTGAGTGATCTGGATTTTTGACTCTTAGCATTTGCTAGGCCTCAGTTTTATTCAAGAAAGCAGGGATAAGTTCATTCCTCAACAAGGCATCAGCCTTTTCCATCCAGAGACTGTCTTTTTAATGCTTCCGGAAGGATTTTTTTCTTTCTTTTTTGCCATATACCATACTTCCCCTCCTCCTGTAGCCACAGTTGAAAACATATGGTTAGTTCATAGTTCTAGAAACCTTCCTGGGATTCTCTTTAACTCTGTTTTCTCCAAAAATGGTTCATTTAGGGCAAAGCAGTGAACCTCACTGATCTGCCCTCGCCCGTCAGAACCATTGTGATCATGGAGCATCACTAGGAACCTGCCTATTACCTCACAACACGTCAGCTCTGGTATATTAACAAAGCCAATCTGTGGAGGAATCCCTGAGCATTTACCTGTTTAAATGTCCATTTTTCCTCCTTGCAGACTAGCTAACAAGTAGTTTGTTCTTTTTTCTTTTTCTCTTGTCTGTACTAGGGATTGAACTTGAGTCTCCTATTTCACCATAGTATTGATTTATTTTGAAACAGGGTTTGTTCAGTTGCTAAATTGCCCAGTCTAGGCTCAAATTTGTGGTCATTCAGTCATCCTGCCTCAGCTTCTTAGAGTTCTGGGATTATAGTCTTATGTCACCAAGCCAGATTAACATTTTGTTTTGTTTTCAAATTCTTCTTTCTTCTTCTTCTTCTTCTTCTTCTTCTTCTTCTTCTTCTTCTTCTTCTTCTTCTTCTTCTTCTTCTTCTTTTGGACACAAGGTCTTATTCTGTAGCCCAGGCTCACTATGGAGCACAGGTTGGCCTTGGACTCATAGCAATCCTCCTGTCTCAGCCTCCTGAGTGCTGGGATTACAGGTGTGCGCCACCACACCCAGTTTATGTGGTGCTGGGGAATGGCACTCAGGGCCCTGAACTTGGCTGGCCTCTGACTCCTAGTAATCCTCCTGCTTCAGCCTCTCTAGAACCAAGATTATAGGTATGTGCCACCACACTTTACTATGTAGTATAAAGGAATCAAACTCGAGGCCAAGCACTTTAACCACTGTGTTCTGCCTCCAATGCTCTTTTTTTACTTTGTATTTTGAGAGAGTCTCAATAAATTGCTAAATTGTCCAGGCTGGACTCAAACTTATTCTCCTTTTGCCTCAGCCTTCCAGAGTTCTGGGATTATAGGCCTGTGCCACTAGGCCTGGCATAAGTAGTTTTCAAGTGGGAAAGACCGGAATTAAATTTGCCAAACCTGCGCTGGAGGAATGGCTCAGCAGTTAAAGCACTCATTTAACAAGTGCTACGACAAGTGCTAAGTACCGGAGTTCAATTCCCCAGCACCACATAAACTGGGTGCGATAGCGCACGCCTGTAATCCCACCACTCGAGAGGCTGAGACAAGAGGATTTCTGTGAGAAGGCCAGCCTGGGCTCCATAGTTAGTTCAGAACCAGCCTGGGCTACAGAGTGAGACTCTATCTAAAAAATAAGTAAATAAACAAATAAATTTGCCAAACTTATTGCACTTGAAGTCCTATTCAAAATAAGCATCATTAAAAAAAAAATCGTTGTTACCGTTGTACACCCTTCCAGGTTTCCTTTCAACATGCCTACCTAAGTTAAACTCGTGTAGGATCCCTACACTTTTTTTCAGTCTCCTAGAGACTCAAAAATTGCCAATGCCAACTATATTTCAAGTTGTTGTCATGGTGCGGTATTGGGAAAGTTTTCAACTAGCAATAATCATGCCTCAGATAACCCTCATTTGCTAGGATGCTGCCACCATGCAAAACTTCCCTATTAATTTTGCTGAAAGTAAAAAAGCTTGTTAATGGTAAATCACTTCAAGACCCTCTACACCTTAATTAAGAAAAAGAACAAGACTAACTTGTGCTACTGTTAGACATATCTTTATTTTTTCATCCCCTAGTATTCCTTAGGTTACTGGGAGGAATAGGAAGTAAACAAAGATATTTATTTTGCAAATAGCAACAAGGCCCAGTACTTAACTTACCTGACAGCTGCAAAAGTCTTTCTCTTCCAAAACAAAACAAGCTGCTGATTTTTTCTGTTACCACAAAAATCCAGGTGCCTAATGAGACCATATCTGGTGGCACTGGTGTGAAAAACTATTGCTTTTTAATTTTTAATTTAATTAATTTAGTTTTACTTATTTATTTTTGAGACAGGGTCTCCATGTGCGAGACCAGACTGGTCCTGAACTCACTATGGAGCCCAGGATGGCCTTGGTCTCCCAGCAATCCTCCTGTCTCAGCCTCCCAAGTGCTGGGATTATAGGCATGCACCATTATGCCCAGTTTATGTGGTTTTGTTTTGTTTTGTTTTTTTGAAACAAGGTTTCACTCTGCAGTCCACGCTGGTCCTGAACTATGTGGCCCAGGCTGCCCTTCAAGACATGCAATCCTCCTGCCTCAGCCTCCCGAGTACTAGGATTACAGGCATGTTCCACTATGCTTGGCTTATGCAGTGCTGGGCAATTGAACCTAGGACTTTGAGTTTGCTAACCTCTAGGCTATTCCTCCAGCCCTTATTTTTGGCTTTGAAACAAGGTCTCACAAAGCTGCTAAATTGCCCAGGCTGGACTTGAACCTGCAATCATCCTGCCTTAGCCTCCCAGAGTGTTGGGGTTATGGGCTTGTGTCACGGGGCCCTGCTAAAACAACTACTCTTAAAGTATATTTTACTGTAGTCTGAAAAATTGAAAGGCCTTAGAGGAATAGTTTTAATGATTATCTTTTTTGTATTAATGCTCTGAAAATCTGAACTGTCTGAAAGCAACCGGTATCAGAATCAGGAATGTATGCTTGATTGGAATGCAAGATGATGAGACCGTACTAGTGGGTTTTGTTGTTGGTGGTGGTGAGATGTTTTAATTAGCAACTGCAGAATACTGGACCCAGGTCTGAGCATTATACAAGCTGTTTAACCTTTCACTTCAATTGTCTACCTTTATATAAAGATATAAAGCTCCGTAGCTTGTCTCCTAAGGATGTTGTGAAGCAAAGAATGTCCAAAAACTCGAAATTTGCACGTAGAAACAACCCGTCCTGTAGTAAGTAATAGTACCTTGGGACCGTGCAGCACCTATACTCTGGAGGCCAAACCCTGGTACAAGGTATCGTCATTTCAACTGTCTTTCACTAACGTCTGTGAAACAGTTGAAAGCTGTTTGTGTCCATGTGATTCACCATGTTCTGCCTCTCTCCTTTATTCCTGCCTTCCAGGAATCAGGAGCTTGAACAGTTGGAAACCAACACAGAAGGAGAAGGTCTGTGTGGCACCACGTAGGGAGGAGGCAGTGAAGCCAGCCGCGTCAACTCCAAGTGCTTGGGTGTGTAACGCCCAAGCCACCGTCCTTTATGGGATTTATAATTCAAACGGGCCCCAAAGCAGGAGATTGGCTGGGGAAGTGCCCTGATCACGGTTGGGCTGCTCGCATGGCACTGCTCAGATGTCTCCGGCCGGGCTCCGTCGACGTCCGGAACCTGACTGCCCGTCGGGCAGCTGTCGAGCCGCGGGAGCCCGTCCATGGGCAAGGCCGGCGTAGCTCGGACCGCCGCTGCCCCGTCGCTGACCCTCGCGCCTTGCTGCGTGCACCGAGAGGAGACATCTTCCCGGCCGGGCCTCTGTCCCCGCAGCGGCCCTGGGCGGCGGGGTCGGCCCACGCACGCCTCGGTGGGGGGCGCCCGGACTCGCCGGGGGCGGGGTCACGCCCCACCCGGGCGCCGGGGGCCCCTGCGCCGCGGAAACCTGAGCGTGACCGAGGAATGGGGGCTGCCTGGGCCACTTCCCCAGGCGCCTCGGGCTCGCCGTGGGCGCAGCGGAGGCTGCCGCCCCGGGGCCGTCGCAGAGACCACTCCCACGCTCCGCACCTGTGGACGCCCGTGTCAAGCGCCTGGAGCTCCCGTGGGGTAGCCAAGCCCTGGACAGACATGCTACTCCCGTTTCCGGCCCCTTCAGAGCGGCGAAGAGTGGGTGAGGCGAGGCCGGGCTGCGCACCGAGGAGCCCCGGAGCCCAAGGCAGAAGGGCCCTGCGGTCGGGCGCCGGGGCCTGCTCGGGGATGGCAGGCAGGCCGGCCTCTGCCCGCCGGCCGGTGAGCGAGAGGAGGGCAGCTGGCGGCCCTGCGCCGGCTCCCCTGCGTGCTCTCGCCACGGGCAGGGCAGGGCAGGCCAGAGGGGGACGCAGGGGTCGGCTGCCCCGGCCCAGCATCGTGACCCCGGGGGACCCTGCTTTGAGGAGGGCCACGGCTGTGCCGGCCCAGGGTCCCGATCCTCAGGTTATGTGACTGTGACGGAACTCCAGGGACGGTGGGCGGCCGAAGGGGTGAGGGGAGCTGCTCCCCAGCGGTAGGGGCGGCGTAGAGCTTTGTGGGGGGTTGGGGTCACCCCCCCTCCCAGGATGTGGGGGAGGGCAGCCGGCGCAGCAGCTGGCCGGCAAGGGGCGGGGTCACAGAGGCGAAGCGTTTGTGTGTGTGTTCGTGTGTTCGTGTTTTAGCAAGGGTGTGTGGGGGAGGGCACCCGCGGAGGAGGATCGCGTCCTGCGCGCAGGCGCGACCAGCCGGTGGGGGCCCAAGCCCTGAAAGAAGGCCGGCGTCGAGCGGGGGCGGTAGGCTGGCGGGGGACGGCGGGTTGACGCGAGGGGGAAGGAGAGCAGCGTCGGCGTCGTGGGACGCGGGCGATTCGAGGCCGACGCATTCGCGCGTGCGCGCGCCGGCAGTGTGTCCGCGTTGGGGGGAGTGACGCGTGCGCGTTCACGTGTGCTCGGGAGAGCGCTAAGAGGCCGAGGGAAGCTGGAGGTGGTGGGGGCGGAGAGGCGAGCGGGAGGAGGGGTGGGGAGGCGGCGCCTGCGCAGTGCGCCGCGGAGGAGCTGTGTGTATGTGAGAGTCTGACGGGTTCAAAATGGCGGCGGCTGCTTCGGCGGTTCCTCCTGTGTGAGGGAAACAACACCCCTCCGCGGCGGCAGTGGCGGCGGCGGCGGCGGCGGCTCGCAGAGCACCTTCGCAGCAGCTGGGCCTGTCGCTGCTCTGTGGATCCTGGGCAGGGGGCGCTCCAGGAGGAGGGGCCGCGCCAGGGGGCCCATCCCCCGGAGTCCCTCCTCTGCCACTGGGGAGTTGCTGGGGGCTCGTCCCGCAGCGCGGAGCCCGGGGTGAAGGGGAGACGCGAGGGCAGCTCGGGCCTTCGGCTCGGTGCGCCGCGCCGCTTCCGCCCTCTCTGCCCCCCGGAGCCGGGGCCCGCGTTCCGGGGGGCCGGGCGGCGCGGGGAGCCTTGGCTCGCCCGGTCCCAGCTGATCGGCCGCCGTTCCCGGAGTCTGGAGGCGGCCGGCGGCTGCTGACCAGGGCGAGGCGCGGAGGGCGCTCTCCGGCTGGCCGGCGGGTCGGACTGCTGACCGGCGGCTCGGGGGAGGCGGGGGCGCCCGGTCGGCGCCGAGGGGTCGCGCTCCCCTTTTCTGACGCCTCTGGCGCCCGTCTCCAAAGCCAGAAGAGGAGGTTGGTTTCAGCAACTGTGCTCTTTTCCGGGTCGCTCTGACCCTGTCTGGATAACTGAGTTGATCTACGGAAAAACTGAAGACGGCATTTGGGATTTAATTTTTCCTCTCAGTTTTCGGAATCTTCTACTTCTCGCTTGGACAAGAACTCAAGAGCAAAATCCCCGGTGAGATTCCCCCTCCCCCAACCCTTTAGCCTTGGGAAGTTTGGTTCTCTGTTTTCTGGAGACTTAAAGTTTCTAGTTCTTTTCGAATGGATGAACCATTGGATAGCTTTTTCTTGAGCGAGATTTGCCATTTTTCTCGTCCTGCCCAGACGGCCGTTCACCCACGGGCCTGGGGTGGGGGTGCGGTGGGTGCAAACACTGTGTCCCTCCTGTCCGCGGGCGAACTGCTCTCGCAAACTGTGTCATCGGGTCCTTGGTCACTTAGCAGTTCTGAAAGGAGGCTGTTAACGTGTCCGTAATTTAGTTCCAAAAGGGAAAAATATGCATTCCCAGTGGAAGCCATTATCCATGAGAATATTTAGAAAAATGAAAACGCTTGTTTGGTGTTACAGATTGACTGTCGAGTCAGCGGTTTTTATTTAATTTTTGGAAGGGATGTATTTACTCGTATGCATAGATCGTATCACTTTATAAAGACCACACGATATTTTTGGCTCCGATTTGCGACTCGAATTTGTTTTAGAGTTGTACTCATCTTGTATTGAGGTGGGGGACAGGTCTGGGAAAGGAAGGCGACGATTGTGTACGGCCTTAATGGAAGAGTATGAGAGATTGTTTTGGAGTCTTTCTTTAAATCCAAAAATATTTTTGCCCTCTTTTAATATAGTCTGTCCTTCTTTCCCTTAGTTTCTAATTACTGGTACGAGAACTAATTTGGTTAGGATCTGGATTAGTTCAATGTGTACTTCACCTGGTTAGCTCTCTAGAGATGAAAGTCCCGGGCTTTTTTTTTTTTTTTTTCTTCTTGACTAAGGCTTCCATGAAGAAGGAGCTTTGGTGATTGCCATCCCGTGGGTAGAAATAAGCGGTGTGGCCTGTTTACAAGGAACTGAAATGAACATCTTTTTTTTGCCTAGGCTAGGACAGTTGGATGTGATGATTAATGTTGAACGTGCCCGGGGACCACTGCCGTAGAGTGGTAAGGGCCCAAACTCATGAAGAATCTGATTTTTCAGCCATGAAGTTAATATATACTTTACTCCTTTCTGTGAAAAGAAAGCATAAGTGTGAGAATGAGTTTACATCTCTCCTCATGTCATTATTTAGTGTTGCAATCTGATTCTTAAGGAAGAAGAGGAAGGCAACCCTGGAGTGGTTTCTTTATAGTAATATCAACAGAAGAGAGAGATGGAACCCGAAGAAGAAAGGATTCGTTACAGCCAGAGATTGGTTAGTATTCCCTCCCCCAATTTTGAAGTAGGATAACAATTTGTTTTCATTCGTGAACTTAGCTTTTCAAATGACTTTACTTTTCTGGGTACCAGAGGATGGATAAGATAAAGTAATATTACTATGAGAGATATTAATGTGTTGATATGTCTTTGGGTTTTGGCCAAATGATTAGAGCTTTAATATTATATTTTGGAAATGGAATTACAGTTTTAACTTCATAGAAACCATTGCAAATCAAAGGGTATTTCAGATTATAGTGAGAGAATCCTAATTTTGCAATGCTGATACTGTAGTAAATCTAAATGAATAAGTTACATTGGAGTAAATTTTAAGGACAAAATTGTTGGGGAAAGTACAGTCTTGTTTAGGATTATGTGGTACCAAGATTTTTGAGCTGGGGAGTAGAACTGAATTATTTTAATAAGTATATTTGGTATATTTTGCATAGTTGTTTTTGGGATTGGTTGAGAATAGATAAAATAATACATGCCAATGAAGTTCTGTACTTTGGGAGAAATGCATGAGATTTTTGTTGTTGCTGTTTGTTTTTTGATAGTGGGGATTGAGCTCAGGCTTCACACTGAACATCTCCAGCCCATTTTTTATTTTGAGAGAGAGGGTCTTGTAAGTTGTTAAGTTGCCCGGGCTGGGCTCTCTAACTGGCAATGGTCCTGTCTTAGCCTCCTAAAGTGCTAGGGATCCAGACTGTCACTGGGCCTGCAAAATAAAAACATCTTGTTGAAAGAACTTTTAGTCATTATTTGGAGAAATTGACTTGTGTGTATATATTAATACTTTTCCTTCAGGTGTACTTCTCAGTGTTTCCCTGTTGGAGTTTAAGAATTTGATTTTTTATTTTCTTCAGTCAAAAAGAACTTGATTAATATTTTCATTATACTTTTCAAAAATTTGAATTTGAGGTTATAGAGTAGGATATGAAGAAAGCCACAGAATTGTACATAGTACATAAAATTTGTTTAGCTGAAGAGATCTAGAAAATTATTAAAGGAATTTGTGGTGATTTTATTTGGCTCATTTTAGACAGTATGGAGGAAAAAGAATGATTTTTTAATTAATTTCTGATGATCCTCACTTTCTGAGAAAGGCTGAACTTTTTAAAACATGACTGTTAAAGGGTTGGTGTATACTGGCAGGTATATGTTTTGGTGGGACTTATTTCAGTGACTTGCTTCTTGTTTTCAGTTTATGTGTTGAGATGATAACTCTTTATGTCTGATTGCCTGAAATAAAATTATATCAGTGGTGGAATTTTATACATTGAGAATTTGTTTTGACTCTTTTTGAATTAAACTTTTATTTGCGAGCAGAAAACAGATGCTGCAAAACTCCCTTCTCAGGTAGTAATTTATATTGTCAGTAATTTATTATACTTACGTCATTAATTTGAACTGTTAAGTAGATACCTGAGGGATCTTGGTGTTTAAGGAAGAGCCTTTCGGAAAGCAAAATTTTTCTTATTTTTTAAAAAGATAGGCAAGGAGATTCAAGGACTCTGAGTTTAGTCCTGGTAAGATTTTTCCTTTTTAAAAATTTAATTGTAAGATAATTGCTACCTGTTGCATATATTATTCTTTCCTTATTCAGTTTTTTTTGGGAAGGGGAAGTAAATGTGTTGTGCAAATAGAGTAAATCATGTATTTTGGGAGATACGTTTTAGAGTTTTGAATAGTTTTGAAGCTTAAATAGACTAGCTTGAAATAGACTAATGTCTATTTTCTAAAATTATATGACAAAATTGTATCTTATGTAAATCTCTTCTATGTAGACATTCATAGATGTGTCTTGCTGCTTTTTTGTTTTCTTGCAGTACTGGGAATTGAACCCAGTGAAATAAACTACATCCCCAACCCATTATTTTAATAATTTTTTAATTTTTATTTTGTTAAGCAAGATCTCCCTCTTTCATCCAGGCTGGTCCTGCACTTATTATATAGCACAGGCTGGCCTCAGACTCGCGCCAGTCCTCCTGCCTCAGCCTCCCAAATGCAGGGATTACAGGCATACATCAGCACACTCAGTTATGTGGTGCTGGGGGATTGAACCCAGGCCTCCCACTTCCTAGACAAGTCTCTGATCACTGAGCCACACCCCCAGCCCAGTTTATTTTATTTTTTGAGGCAAGATTTTACTGTGTAGCTCAGACTGCCCTTGAACAAATGGCAGTCCTCCTTCCTCAGCCTCCTGAGTGCTAATATTACAGATGCACACCACCACACCTAGCTCATACGATGCTGGGAACCAAATTTAGGGCCTTGTACTGGTTAAGAGCTTTGACTGCTCAGCCAACTCCGTATTTTGTTTGTGAAACAGGATAATTTTGCTACATTGCCCAGGGTGGGCTCAAACTTGTGATCTTCCTGCCTCAGCTTCTCAGAGTGCTGAGATTACAGGCATGCAATACCGTGGTTAGCTATGGTACAACTTTTGATATGGGAGCATGGAGGCTTGAGTGTATCTGCATACTAAACATTTTTTTTTTCCCTTGTACTAGTAATGGAATCCACTACCTCATAAATGCTAAGCAAGCACTGTACCACCGAGTTACATTCCTACTCCTTTTTATTTTATTTTGAGAAAAAGTCTTGTTAAATTGCCCTTGCTAGTCTTGAATATGCCACCCTTCTGCCTCAGTTGCCCAAGTAGTTGGGATTATAGGCGCATGCCACCCTGTTTTGCTCAAACTTTTAATGTCTTTGTGTAGAGAGTTCTCATAATACAGCATTCTTTATTGTTTAAGTTAGATTTTAAGTAGTGTTTTTTTTTTCTTTTCTTTTTTGTCTCAGCCTCCGAAGTCCTGGGATTACAGGTGTGCACCACTCTGCCCAGCTTATGTGGTGCTGGGGAATCGAACTTGGGTACTTAGCGCTTGAGTTAGTGCTTGCTAGGCAATCGCTTTAACCGCTGAGCCATTCCTCCAGCCCACTTGAGTAGTTTTAAGGCTAAGATAAATGCATGGTAAAGAACTTCCATTAAATGACAGTGCTGGGGCCAGAGGAATGGCTCAGCAGTTAAAAAATCAAGTGCTAAGTAACCAAGTTTGACTCCCCAGCACCACATAAACTGGGTGTGGTGACGCATGTCTGTAATAACAGCACTGGGAGCTGGGGGAGGCTGAGACGGGAGGATTGCCTTGAGTCCAAGGCCAGTCTGGGCTCCATAAGGAGTTCAGGACCAGCCTGGGCTACAGAGTGAGACCCTGTCTCTAAATAACTAAATCATATGTAAAAAATGGACTAGGAATGTAGCTCATTGGGAAGACTCTGGGTAGCATCCCCAGTGCTTACATAAATAAACGCAAAGAGCTTTTTTGTGTCCTTGAATGAGTTATGCTCATTTTTATAGTTGTTAATTATGGGTGCATGCACACACACATGTGCGCTTCACACATATTTAATGCTGTGGGTTTTTTTCTTCAGTGCTAGGATCATATCCAGGGCCTCCTACCTGCTAAGCAAATGCTCAACCACTGATTATTGTGTGTCTCTTTTCTTTCCTTTTTTTTTTTTTTCCTTTTCTTGAGACACAGTGTTCTGTCCTAGGCTGGTCCTGAATCCACTCTGCATCCCAGGCTGGCCTCATAACCCCAACAATCCAGCCTTTGCCTCTCAAGTGCTGTTGTAGTTATAGGCAAACAGCGCTGTGCCTGGCTAATTTTTCCGTGGTACTGGGGCATCAGACACAGGGCTTTCCTCATACTGGGCAAGTGCTCCATCAGTGAGGTATGTGAGCCTCTAGGCCCTTTGTTTCTGTCTTTATAGAACTTTTCTTTTTTCTGAGACAGGTCCTCATTGTGTATAGTTCAGCCTGGCCCTGAGCTCAGTCACTATGTAGCTCAGGTCAGGCCTCAGACACACTGCAAGTGTGATATCCAGAGTGCTGAGATTACACCCCACCCAGTTTATGTGGTACCCAGTTGAATCCAGGGTCTTATGCTTGCTAGGCAAGCATTCTAACTGCCGAACTAACTCTGCCAGCCACTTTATTGTATAGAACTTAACTTCTATTCTGTTATTTGACCAAGGAACATAAAATTTGAGAAAGAGACACAATTCTGGGTTTATTAATTTGGCTTAGTGGCTCAAGTTTGTGTGGTCCCATGTAATAGATAGTTACTAAATTGAATAACCAGCTAAATTCTGTTAGCGCGTTGCAGATTATCTTGTGTTGGAGGACAGAATCTAACTGATCATTCTTCTTTGACTTGCTTTCAAAAAAGCCTCTTGAGTCCACTTTTAAAAGACTATGTCCAGGTCTGGAGGAATGGCTCAGCGGTCAAGTGCAGAGTCAAGGGCTGAGTACTCAGGTTCGATTCCCCAGCAACACATAAGCCGGGAGTGGTGGTGCACACCTGTGCCTGTAATCCCAGCACTCTGGAGGCTGAGACAGGAGGATTGCCATGAGTCTAAGGCCAGCCTGGGCTCCATCATGAGTTCAGGACCAGCCTAGGCTATGGAGCGAGACCCTATGTTAAAAAAAAAAGACTGTGTCCAGTAAGCTAGATGTGGTGGTGCACACCTGTAATCCTAGCAACTCAGGAGGCTGAGGCAGGAGCATTGCCATGAGTTTGAGGCCAGTCAGGGCTACATAGTGAGCTCAGAAACAGCCTGGACTACAGAGTGAGACTCTGCCTCAAAAAAAAAAAAAAAAAAGAAAAGAAAAAAGGACTATGCCCACATTTATTTATTCAAATCTTACTTATTTCTTGAGACAAGGGCTCACTGTGTTGTCCAGGCTGGTCCTGAACTCATTATGTAGCCCAGGCTGGCCTTGGACTCATGGCAATTCTTCCACTTCACCCTCCTGCTGGGATTGCAGGCATGCGCCACCATGCCCTGTTTATGTGATGCTGGAGAATTGAGTTCAGGTACTTAGTGCTTGCTGGCAAGTGCTTTTAACTGCTGTGCTATTCTTCCAGCCCCCAAATTTATCTTTGAAACAGAGCCTTCTTGCTCAGTGGTCAAGGCTCTCCTGAACTCACATTGTATGTAGCACGGGCTGGCCTTGAACTCATGGCAGTCCTTCTGCCTCAGCCTTTCAAGTGCTGGAATTAATTACAAACGTGCATTCATGCCCAGGTAATTTATGTGATGCTAGGTAATCAAGTCAGGGCCCTGAGGCTTAGACCCTTGGTGTTTTTTGTTTTTTGTTTTTTGTTTTTTGAGACTGGGTCTTGCTCTGTAGTCCAGGCTGGTCTTGAAATCATTAAGTAGCCCAGACTGGCATCAGACATGCAGCGGTCTTCCTGACTCAGCCTCCTGAGAGCTGGAATTACAGGCGTGCACCACCATACCCAGTTTGTGGTGCTGAGGAATTGAACCCAGGGCCTTGTGCTTGCTAGGTGAGTACTGTAACTTCTGAGCTATATCCCTTAGCCTCAAGAATTGTATCTTTTTATTTTATTTTTTTCATTTTTTGAGATAAGGTCTTGCTCTATAGTCTAGTCTCATCCTATACTTTCCCTTCACTTCCTCCCTCCCTCTCTTCCTTCTTTCCTTTTTGAGACAGGGTCTTGCTCTATAATCCAGGCTTCTCCTGAATTCACTAGTGCCCAGGCTTCCCTTGGACTCACTGCAGTCCTCTTGCCTCAGCCTCCCGAGTGCTGGGATTAAAGGCATGCGCCACCATGCCCGGTTTATGTGGTGCTAAGGAATTCTACTGGGTACTTAGCGCTTGCTAGGCAAGTGCTTGAACCACTGAGCCATTCCTCCAGCCCCTGGTTCTGAACTCTTTGGAGTGGATGCTGATCTCTCACTCACAGCAGTTCTCCTCTCAGCCTCCTCAAGTGCTGGGATTACAGATCTCCATCATCACAACCCATTATATATGGCGTTGGGGAAATGAACTCAAGGCCTTGTGTTTACTAGGCAAGTGCTTTAGCCAATATGGTATTCCTCCAGCTGAAGAATTGTATCTTTGAAGGAGGTGTAGATAGGTAGATACAGATTTATAGATATAGATGTGAGGGTTTAAGCTTTTCTCTCCCTATCTTAGAATACTTTGTAGCTTTGGAGCTGAACAGATAAGAAATTAAAAGAGTGAAATGCTGTTTGGCTTTTCTTAAGGAGGAATTAGGTTTGTCTGTTTAAAATGAAAATATTATTTTTTGTTTGGGTATTACTAAAACAAAGCCAGCTCTTTAAAGGGAAGTTTCTATGTCAGAGGAGATACTCAAGTGGGAGGGATAGAAGCTTTATTTTAGTGATTTTGTGGCTATTTGGTTATCCTTAGGTAAAGATGATTTATTTAGTGTTTCCGGTAAATTTGAATATAGGGCACATAATATGGATGGAACTTTTTTTTCAGTATATGTGGTTGTAGTAGCTAAATGTTGTGGTGTGTTCTTGGTTTTTGGTCATTGCTCGTGTATATTTAAGTATTTGCTTACAAGGAATATTTAACATAGTATCTCAGAATTTCTACATTTAAATTGTTAGTTAAGCCCATATAGGTATATGATTGATGACCTCTTAAATTTTTCAGTTTATTATCCCTGCATAATCCTTATTATTGCCTAGAAAAATCAAAGGCAGAATAACAAGCTTTCAAAATAAACATGTAAGTTTTCTCTATTGTGTATTGCAGTGACCTTCAGTTTTAACTTGGAACTTTTTTCATGTTTGTTGGGAAAAAAATGACCTTTGTTAGATACTTTATTTTATTTTGTATTGGGGATGGAGCCCAGGGTCTTTCACACTTAACTACAATCTCAGCCCCGCCCCTCGACCCCCCGCCCCCCCGTTTTTGTTTTTGTTTTTGTTTTTGTTTTAAGATAGGGTTTTGCTTTGAGTTCAGGCTTGTCCCGAACTCACTCTGTAGCCCAGGCTGGTCTCGAACACATGGCAGTCCTCTTGCTTCAGCCTTCCATTGCTGGGATTACAGGCATGAGCAACCACACCCAATTTATGTGGTGCTGGGGAATCAACTCAGGTACTTGAGCTTGCTAGGCAAGCTCTCTGATCACTGAGCTATTCCTCCAACTCCCAGCCCATTTTTGTTTTTTGATTTTGAATCAGGGTCTTGCTAAATTGCCCAGGCTAGGTACAGACTTGCATTGTTTCTGCCCCAGTGCTGGAATTACAGGCTTGCACCATTGGGCCTGGTTCTAGATAATCTTAATATAGATATCTAGGTATCTTGATATGCTGGATTATAGCATCTGTCCCCAACCTGAAGAGCGTATTGTACATATGGCTGCATTTAGTATGGGAAAAATTTACTGGTTCTTGCCAGAGGCAATTATAGAAGCAGATTAATCTCTAAGTCAATATAAAAGAAAGTGAAGACACATTATACTTCAGGGTAAAAGGACTTACCTGTAACCTGAACATTTTTCTCAAATTCACGTAAGCCTGGTCATATTACCTGAAGGGGAGGAAGTTGATTTACTTGAGAATTCAGTTTGCTTGTCAATCTTGATGAGATGGAGAGATTTTCCAAAGGATATGATGCTATCAGATGTTCATTTCTGCTAACATTGGTAACATATGACTGTAATAGGCTCAATCTTTTTGTCTGTTGCTAGGAACTTCGAGTACTGAAATCCTGGTGATATTTCTGCCTTTTCTGGGGTTACCCTTGGAATTGTCTATTTAAATTCAGTGTATATCCAGATTATTCCTTTTACAAACATTTTAATTTGACCTCATTATTTTGGACTAGGAGTACCTTTTTTTTCCTCTTAGCGTGAAAATACCTCTGTGTGTATATATTGTCATCGTATTGTCCCATTTCCCTACCTCCCCAAACCCCTGGAGGGTCTCACTCTGTAGCCCAGGCTGATTCCGAACATAATAGCCAGGCTAGCCTGGGACTCACAGCAATCGTCCTGCCTCACCCTCCCTAGTGCCAGGATTATGGGCATGCACCAACACACCCGTTTTTCATATGGTACTAGGGAATCAAATTTAAAGCCTTGCTCTAGCTAGGTAAATGTGTCAACCTCGCTGCTATTCATTTAGCCTTCTTTTTTGAGACGGGGTCTTACTCTATAGTCCACGCTAATTGTGAACTCACTATATAGCCCAGACTGGCCTTGACCTCATGGCAATCCTCCTGCCTTAGCCTTCTGAGTGCGGAGATTCCAGGCTCGTACCACCATGCCCTGTTTATGTGATGCTTGGAAATCAAACCCAGCATCCTGTGTTTGCTAGGCAAGAGCGCTAGCCCTTGTTTTGGATTTCTTAGAAAGTGTCTCACTATTCCATGCTGGCCTTAAACATACTGTGTGTACTCAGGTTGGCCTTTTAACTTAACTGCTTCAGTCTCTTGCCTCAGTCCCTCCAGAATTAGAGGCATGTGCCACTATACCCCACTATTATGTTGGAAACAACTAGAAAAACTTAATAGATGGTATACAGTTTTGTCATCGCTTACTTTTAATGTTTTATGAAATTTAGCTTTCATTCTATGTAAGTAGAGGACAACAGTATCCTATTACAGCCTTTTTTTCTTGATAATATAAATGAAAAACTTCTGTTAGGAATATTTAAGTTGCAGTTGAGGGAGCTAATTCTTTATATTGCATAGAGTGAAGATTATATTCAAAAAAATTTTTAAAAGAGACACACGAGACACATCGTGCAGCCCACGCTGACCTTGAACTCAAGGCAATCCTGCCTCAACCTCCCAAATGCTAGGATTACAGGCATGTACCACCATGCCCAGTTTATGTGGTGCTGGGGAATCAAATTTGGGGCTTTGTGCTTGCTAGCTGAGTGCTTTAGTCACTGAGCTATACTCCCAGCCTCTATATTCAAGTCTTACCACTTTTTTGAAACTTTATTTTTCTAAATGCTAATCATACTGTACTTATTAGATATAATAGGAAAAATAATATTTTAAAATTTAAAGAATTATAGTAAAAGAAACATTGTCATTAATCCCCCCTCAGAATACTTCTTTTTGCTTTGAACATTTCCCATAATTTTTTTGTTTTTTTGAGACAGGGTCTTGCTCTGTAGTCCAGGCTGGTCCTAAACTACCTATGGAGCTCATGCTGCCCTTGAACTCACAGCAGTTCTAAATAGTGAGACCCTTGTCTCAAAATGAAAGAAAAAGGACTAAGGATGAGATTCAGTGATAGAGTACCCCTGTGCTTGCTAAAAATCTGAATTTTAAGCTCTATTACCTCTAATCCTGTTTTAAACCTTTACATCAGTAAACTCAATGTGGTGGTGTACAACTGTAATCCCAGCACTGGGGGGCTGAGGCAGGAGGATTGTTGTGAGTTCGAGGCCAGTCTGGGCTGTATACTGAGCATACTGAGCTCAGAACCAGCTTGGACTACAGGGTGAGACAATCTCAAAAAAAAAAAAAGACCGTTTACATTAAGGTTTTATATCACCTTGAGGTGTAGCTCAGTGGTTGAAGTGCTTGCCTAGCTTATGTAAGGTCAGGGTTTGATTCCCTAGCACCATATCAAAATTAGCAGGGCGTGGTTGTGCACACTTGTAATCCCAGCACTTGAGAGGTTGTAACAGGACGATTGCTGTGAGTTTGAGGCCAGCTTGTACTATGTAGGCTGTGTAGTAAGTCCAGGAACAGCCTGGATTTCACCTGTTTCAAGAAATTTTTTTTCTTACCTTTATTTAGGTAGCCTAAAGTTTTTACAAGTAATGATGTTCATGTTGTGTCTTGGTTTGGTCATTAAGCCAGGGGACTTGATAGATTTACATGGTATTTTTAATTTTGGTTTCCACTAGTTTTCTTTATCTGATTTTTGGAATAATACTTCAGTTTTGCATTTTGCTTTCACTTCAACAGTGGTTAAAATTTGCCATGCATAGTGGCACACATGTCTAACCTTAGCCACTAAGGAAGCTAAAGGCAGAAATTTTAGGTTCAAGATCAGTCTGAGCAATTTAGCAAGACCCTGTCTCAAAAAAAAAAAAAAAAGAGGCAGGGATGTAACTCAATGATAGGTACTTTCCTAAAAAGTATGAGGCTCTAGTTTTCATTCCCAGGAGTATGAGAAAAAAATAAAAAAAACTCATGTATTCGTTTTTGGCTCCTTCCTTCCTTCCTTCTTCCTTTTTTCTTTCTTCGAGACAGAGTCTCGCTCTGTAACCCAGGCTGGTCCTGAACTCAGCATGGAACCCAGGTTGGCTTTGGACTCTCATGCAGTCCTACTGCCTAACCCTCCCAAGTGCTGGGATTATAGGCTTGCACCACCATGCCCAGTTTATGTGGTGCTGGGCAATCAAACTCTTGAACTTAGTGCTTGACTTAGCATTTAAACCACTGAGCCATTACTCTAGCCCTTTTTTTTTTTTCTTTAGTCAATGTTTATTGATTTGCTAAATACTAAGCTAAGTTTTTCCACATGTATTATCTTATTTAATTTTTTTTTTTTGAGACAGAGTCTTATACTGTAGCCCACACTGGTGTTGAGCTTAGTCCTCCTACCTCAGCCTCTCAAGTGTTCAGATTACAGTTGTGTGCTACCAAGCACAGCGTTCTATGTAGTGCTAGGAAATTGAACTCAGGGCCTTGTGGTTGCTAGACAGGTACTTCAACTTTGGTGCTATTCCTCCAGTCTACCATATTTAATCTTCAATCCAATCCTTTGAGGTAGATGATGTGGTTCTTTTGTTTGTTTGTTTGTTTGTTTGTTTTAAACCCCCTGTGGTACTAGGGGTTGTGCCCAGGGCTTTGATTCTGAGCTGTAACCTCAGCCCTTTTTGATTTTGAGAAAAGGTCTCTCTGAGTTGCCCAGGCTGGGCTTGGGCATGTAATCCTCCTACCTCATCCTCCCAGAATGCTGAAATTATAGACATATGCTACCATGCCCAGCTTTCTTATTTTTGGTATTTTAAATCTTATTTATTTTTGAGGCAGGGTCTTGGTCTGCGGTTCAGGTTGGTCCTGAACTCAGTATGTAGCCCAGGCTGGCCTCCAATGCAAGGCAGCTCTCCTCAGCCTCAAGTGCTAGGATTACAGGCATGTGCCACTACACCCAGCTTATGTGGTACTAGAGAATCCAGGGCCTGGAGCTTGCTAGAGAAGTGCTTAAACCGCTGAGCTGTTCCTGTAGCCCCCTAAATCTTTCTTAAATGAAAGTAGAGGTTCAAGAAAGAAACCATGGCCTGCCAGTGATTTAAAGGTTTTTTTTTTTTTTTTTTTTTTTTGAGACAGAGTTTTGCTTTGTAATTTAGGTGGGTTCTGAACTTTCTGTGTAGCCCATTCTGGCCTTTTATCCATGGCAGTCCTTTTCTGCCTCAGCCTCCAGAGTGCTGGGATTGCAGGCATGGGCCACCATGCCCAGCTTTATTTGGTCCTTCGGAATGAACTCAGGGCCTTGAACTTGCAAGCTTTTTAATGGCTATGCCATTCCTGCAGCCTGCTCCCAAGCTAATTTTTCTTTTCTTTTCCTTTCTTTCTTCTTTCTTATTTATTTATTTATTTATTTATTTATTTATTTATTTATTTATTTATTTTTGAGACAAGTCTCACTCTGGAACCCAGGCTGGTTCTGAACCTGTGGATCCCAGCCTGGCTTTGGACGGCAATCCTCCTGTCTCAGCCTTTCGAGTGCTGGGATTACAGGCATGCACTGCCAAGCCTGGTTTACGTGGTGTGGGGAATTGAATTCAGGTACTTAGCGCTTGATTAATGCACACTTTAACCGGTGAGCCATTCCTCTAGCACCCCCAAGCTAATTTTTACATGGTGCTGGGGAATCAAACCTAGGGTCGTGTGAATGCAAGGCAACCACTTTAACCAGTGACCCTTTCCCCCCAAGATTTTAAAGTTGCTGAGTGGGACTGGAGGAATGGCTCAGTGGTTATCGCTTGCTTAACAAGCGCTAAGTCAAGCTCTAAGTACCAGGTTTCATTCCCCAGCACCACATAAGCCAGGCGTGGTGCCTCACGCCTGTAATCCCAGCACTCTGGAGGCTGAGGCAGGAGGGTTGACTTAAGTCCAAGGCTAGCCTGGGCTCTATCCTGAGTTCAGGTTCAGCCTGGGTTCTCAAAATAAATAAATAAATAAAGTTGGTGAGGGATGGAATCAAACCTGAAACTCAGATGTTTGGACTCCAAAGCTGTTCTGACTCCAAAGCCGTATTTATTTTTTGGGATGGGTAGGGGAATACTGCAAATTGAGCCCAGGGCTTTCACATGGAGCTACACCCCGCAAGCCCATTTCTTATTTTTGATTTTGAGATAAGGTCTTACTAAGTTGCTGAGTTTCCCAGGCTGTTCAAACTTGAGATCTTCCTATCTTCTGTAGTACTGAAATCACAGGCATATACTACTGGGCCTGGCAACTGGTGTATTTCATAAAGAAAACAGATGATACTCTTCTTAGTTTAGTTAGTTGTGGATTGAATCCTTTATACTTGACCCACATGCACACACACACTGAGGATTGAACCCAGGGCCTTTGCACTGAGCTATATCTCCAGCCCATTTATTTTTATTGTAAGGCATCATCTCACTAAGTTGATAAGCTGCTCAGGGTGGATTTAATCCTGTAATCCTCTTGCCTTAGCCTTCCAGTGTGCTGGCATTATAGGTCTATGCTACTAGACCTGGTGAAAAAAAATTTTTTTTGATACAAGGTCTCACTGTGTAATTCAGTTTGGTCCTGAACTCACTGATACAGCCCAGGCTGATCTGGAACTCACGTAGTTCTCATGTCTCAGCCTCCTGAGTGCTGGGATTACAGGTGTGTGCCATTATGCCCAGCTGGGTAGGATATTTTTCAAATTTTCTTTTCTGACAGATGTCTGATTAACATGTAAGTGAGATAGCTATAAATATTTGACAGCTAATTTTTTATCATGTTTTAGAAATTTGGTGAAATCTTTTTGTGAACTTTGAACTTACTGTACTTAATTTATTAAAATAGCAGTATTAAGCACTTCTGTGTGTATGATAAGCTATTTAATGTGTATCACTCATATCCTTGTTTTCTGTTTTAAATTTTAGGTTCTTGGGGGTTTTTCTTTGTCTGTAAATACCTGGTTAAAAACTTTAACAAAACAGTAAAGATAAAAGGCAGCAAGTAGTGACCAAACAAATGGTTTTGCAAATTCAGTGGTGAAAGCCTCCTTCAGGTAGGTAGAGAAGAGGGTAAAGGGTGGCCTTTCAGGTGGAGTACTATGGAGTTGGAAGTCTGTAAAAGCCTATTTAACAGGTATCTGACACTGTGACTTAATATCATTAGTGTCTTTATCATTGTTAGGACAGAATTCCTGACATCCACAACTTAAGAGAGGAAAGGTTTATTTTAGTTCATAGTCTCAGTCTATTCATGGACATCTGCCAGTGGCTGAAGCGTGTGGGAGAGGCCTAGGTGGAGAGAAGCTGTTCATAGCATTGCAGCAGGAAGCAGAATGAGCAAGGAAGGATGAAACTGACCTATACCCTTCTAGGTCAAGCCCCAGTGATCACCCCCTTCTGGGTCAAACCCCATGTATCTATGCCTTCTAGCCTGACCCCACCTCTTAAGAAAATACAGAATCCATAGATATTTACAACTTCCAAATCCATGAGAGTTTTGGGGGATATTCCAGATTCAAACCATAGAGGCCAGGTACTAAATGGAGACATTTTTAATTTATTTATTTAAAATAAATTTTTTTGTGGTAAAGATCGAGCCCAGAGAGCCTTCACACATACATATCTTCAGCCCATTTTTATTTTTTGGTATTTATTTATTTACTTATTTATTTTTATGACAGGATTGAGAGGGTTTCACTAAATCACTTAAGTTGCCTAGCAAGGATTGAAAATGTAGTTCTCTTTTTTTCTTTCTATGGTTTTTTTTTTTTTTTTTTTTTTTTGAGACAGGGTCTTGCTCTTTAGCTCAGGCTGGTCCTGGATATGGAGTCCAGACTGGCCTTGGACTCAAGGTAGTCTTCCTGTCTCAGGCTCCTGAGAGTGCTGGGATTACAGGCATGTGCCACCATGCCCAGCTTTTGTTGTGCTGGAAACTTTTTAATGCTTTATTTAGTGCTTGCTAGGCAAGCACTTTAGCCACACCTTCAGCCTCAAAATGCAGTCCTCTTACCTCAGCCTCTCAAAAAGTGCTGGAGTTATAGTCCTGTACTGGATGCACTGACAAGTTGATTTTTGAACCCATTGACAAGTTAATTTTTGAACCCAGGTCATCTGCTTCTTGTTTTTTTGTTTTGTTTTGTATTTTGGGGCAGGATCTTTTTTTATTCCCCATTTTATTGATATATGTGCAATATATAATGTTTATATTGAACTTGAGTATTTCGTGCACATTTATATACTGACAGAATTTCAGATCCTTTTCTTCTCCCTTTCCAACCTTCCCACACCCACTCCCTCTGCACTAATTCCCATTATTCACCCATTTAGTCCTGTAAAATGACTGTGATCTGGGTTTCTCATATTAGAAAAGCCATTTGATGTTTAATTTTCTGTGACTGACTCACTTTGCTGAGCATGATGGTCTTGAGTTGCATCCATTTACCTACAATGGCCTTAAACCTATCTTTTTATAGAGTAGTATTCCATTGTGTACGAGTATCATAATTTATGTATCCATTGGTCTCTTGGTGGGTATTTTTGTGTTTTTCACATTTTAGCTGTTGTTAGTTGGGCTGCTATAAACGTGGGTATATATGTATCTCTGTTATACGATGTTTTTTAACTCTTTTGGGAAAATTCCCAGAAGTGGTATCACTGGATCGAAGGAGGTATTTTTTTCCAGTCTTTTGAGAAACTTCCCATACTGTTTTCCATAGTGGTTGTACCAGTTTACACTCCCACCAGCAGTGTTAAGAGTGTTCCTTTTTCCCATAGCCTCACCAGCACTGATTGCTGTTTGAGTTCTTGATATATGCCATTCTCTCTAGGGTTAGATGGTACCTTAGTGATGTTTTGATTTACATTTCTCTAATGGCTATTGATTTAGAACATTTTTTTTCATGTATTAACTGGCCATTTGAACTTCATCTGAGAACTGCCTATTTCTGTTGTCCATATTTCGGTCAGGTCTCTGATTTTGAGGGGTTCTTCTTCAGATCCTTGTATATTCTAGTTATGAGCCTCCGATCTGAGATATAGATGGTGGATATTTTTTCCCATTCTTTTGGTTCTCTCTTTGTTGATAATTTCCTTTCCCGTACAGGAACTTTTTAATTTGGGTTAATCCCATTTGTTAATCCTGGTGACTGTTTCTTTTGCTACGGGTGTCATATTAAGAAAGTTTTTGCCTACACCTGTATCTTTTAGATTTTTGCCTAATTTGTCGAGAAGGTTGTGTTTCAGTTTTAATATCTAGGTCTTTGATCCACTTTGATTTGGTACGTAGTAACAGGTGTGTGTCTAGGCTCGTTCTTCTGCATGTGAATGTTCAATTTTCCCAGCACTGTTTGTTGAAGAAGTTATCCTTTTTCCATTGTATGCTTTTGGCTCATTTTATCAAAGACTAGGTAGCTGATGATATTTGAGTTTGTGTCTGCATCCTCATTTCTGTTCCACTGGTCTACCTGTCTCTTTTTGTGCCAGTGCCATATAGTTTTTGTGATTGTTACTTTATAGTATAACTTGGTGTCTGGAATTATAATGTTGGGAAAGAATCTTTTTATATAGCTCAGACTGATCTTGAACTCTGTTAGGTAGGTATTGTGATACTCCTTCTTCTCCTTCCTAAGTGTTGAGTTTATTGGCATGTGCCACCACAACAGCCAGTATATATTTTTTCTTTTTCTTTTTTGTGATACTAGCGATGGGGCCAGTATCTTGGAGCTTGGCACTTTGGAATATCCCCAACCCTTATTTATTTGTTTGTTTGTTTGTTTGTTTTGAGACAGGTCTCACTTAGTTGCCCAGCCTGAGCTCGAACTTGCAGTCTTCCTGCCTCCTCAGCCTCCCAAAGTGCTAGGATTACAGGCCTGCAGCTCTAGGCCTGGCCCAGTTTGTATTCTTAACCACCACTTGATACTTTTTCTTTTTTCTTGTGCTGGGGATTGAGTTTAGGCCTGTGTGCTTGCCATGTAAGTAAGCATTGTACTACTCAATTATACCCTCATCTTCCTGGCTAGTACTTCAAGAATGAATAATGTGTTGAGGTTGATGCTGCTCAGAGGTTGAGTGTACCGAGGACTGAAATTTCTACATGATTTGACAAGATAGAGCATATTTTCAACTTTGAAGGGGAGTATCTGGGGGGAGGAAACTTTTTTTGAGGCGGGATACTGGGGATTGAACCCAGGACCTTAATACTGAACTATAGCCATAGCCTATTTTTATTTTGATTTTGAGTCAGGATCTTGCTACATCACCAAGTTACCTAGGTGCTAAGCTTAAATTTCTTCAGCTTCCCAAAGTAGTGGGATTACAGGCCTGCACAGAATAAAAAGTACAATACATACATACGTACATATATATATACTCATCTATACATATATACACACATATGTGTTATATTTTTTTTTTGAGACCAGGTCTCAGCCTGTAATCCAGGCTGGTCCTGAACTCACTATGTAGCCCAAGCTGGCCTCAAACTCATAATAATGCACCTGCCTCAGCCTCTTAGTGCTAGGATTGCAGGCATGCATCACCACGTCTGGTTTATATGGTGCTGGGAATCAAACTCAGGGCCTTGGCACTTGCTACGCAAGCATTCTAATCACCTGCTAGTCTTCAAACCCCCAGAAAATACTCTTTAAGGTAAATATGAGACTAAGCATAGTGAGGGAGGTAAGGTTCAAGGAGGTTTGGCTATAACGGAAGAAGGGAGCAAGTTACAGCTACAGGTTAAAGAGCAAGATCCAGGGGGCTGGAGGAATGACACAGTGGTTAAAGTGCTTGCTACAGGCCTTGAGTTCATTTCTCCAGCACCTTATAAAGCTGGGCATGTGTCACATGACTGTAATCTCAGCACTTGGGAGGCTGAGGCGGGTGGATTGTCTTGAGTCCAAGGCCAGCCTAGGCTACACCAGTGAGTTCATGACCAGTTTGAGCTATAGAGCGAGACTGTGTCTCGAAGAAGAAGAAGTGCAAGATCCAAAATAGGCTCTTTTGGACTGTGTGCCTGTGTGTGTCTTGTGTGTGTGTGTGTGTGTGTGTGTCTGTGTGTGTTGCACTGGGATTACAGGTGTGCATCACCACTCCTGTCTGGATTTTTATTTTTTGTTTTAGGTTGGTGGAGATCATTGTATTTTTTTGTTAGTGGAATTGTCATGTATGCTCCCATGTTTGCTTTGCTGCTGAGATTTGCATATGCCTCCTTGTTCTTCCTGCCACCTAGTGCAGACCCTTAATCTGACCTGCTTCTTAGCTTTTTTTAAATGTTTTTGTGAAGGGGGCGGATAATCTTTTCTGTTATTTTTCACTTCTCCTCCTGCTCTTGCTCTTCTTCTTTCTTCTCCTTCCTTTCTTCTCGTCTCACTCTGTAATCCATGCTGGTTCTAAACTACATAGATCAGGTAGGGCTTAAATACATTACAATCCTCTTTCCTTAGCCTCCTGAGTGCTAGAATTTATAGGTGTGCACCATCATGTCCAGTTTATGTAGTGCTGGGAATAGATCCCAGGGTCTTGTGTTTCCAGGGTGTATTTTTTTGTTTTGTTTTTTTTTGTTTTTTGTTTTTTTTTAGCAAGCACTTTTAACTGCTGAGCTATATCCTCAGCCCTCTGTTATTTCTTACATTGTACTTTCAAGGTTCTGATGATGTTCCATTCTGATTTTTCTACCCTGTAAAGTCACTGGTTCTGTGGGATGGACACTGGTCCTCGTGAGAACTGACGTTGAGGTCTGGGAAGTGTAGCTCAGTTATTGTTTGCCTAGCATGTACGAGACCTTGGGTTAAGTTCCCTAAAACTACATAAAAATTAGCCAGGTGTGGTACATGACTGTAATCCCAGCTCTCAAGCTTCCTTGAGGCAGGAGGATTACTGTGAGTTTGAGGCTAGCCTGGATTACGTAGTGAGTTCTGGACCATCCTAGGTACTGTTTTTTGGGGGGGGGGGGGTAGGAGGGGCTGGAGGAATGGCACAGTGGTGAAAGCGCTTGCACAGCAAGCTCAAGAGCCTGAGTTGATTGCCCAGCACTATATAAAGCTGGGTGTAGTGGAACACGCCTGTAATCCCAGCACTCTGAGACTGAGGCAGTAGGATTGCTGGAAGTCCAGGGCTAGCCTGGGCTACATAAGTAAGTTCAGGACTAGACTGGACTACAGACTGAGACCTTGTCTCAAACAACAAACAAATAAAGCAGACTTTAAATTTTAGGAAAATTATTTGACCTTGTGAACTTTTTATTTTTCATCTTTAGCATGTTGAAAATAAAACTCACCTTTGGAGATAACTTATAATAACTTGGTTAACTTTAAACATTTTGCCATTGTAAGTAGAACTCCTGAGCCTGCTGTTCACCCCAGTTGACTGTCAGTCTTTTTTCTTTTTGTTTTTGTGGTATAAGGATCAAGCCTAGTGCCTTCACATTAAGCCCAACCAATTTTAATTTTTGGTTTTGAGACAAGAGTCTCACTAAGTCAATATGTTGCCTAGCTGGGCTCAAACTTGCTATCTTCCTGCCTCAGCCTTCTAGAGTTCGCGTTCTAGGCCTGCTGGGCTGTCATAATCTTTTTTTGAGACAAAGTTTTACCATGTAGCTCAAGCTGACTTTGAACTCTTGATCCTCCTGCCTCAGCCTCCAGCTGTATAGTCTTATTTTCTATCCTTAATCTATGTGTGTTCTAGCAGCACCAAGCCAACTTTTTCCACTTCACTTGTAATATTGTTTCTTGTCCCTTTGTAATGCCCATCCTCTAATGCCCATTTGTAATATTGTATAAAGAAGGAAACTTCTTTTACAAATCTTTGTCTTTTTTTTCTGTACCTCTTTATATGTAACTGTATACAAGACAAGTTTATTTTAGTCTAGGTAAAAGGCAGGACATGATTTTTCAATGGTGTGTGTGTGTGTGTGTGTGTGTGAGTATATATGTATAACATGGGCAGCATTTACATTATTGAGACTCTAGTATTACTAGCTGATTAACTGAATTCATGGTTTCATGAAGAAAAATATAGGGTATAATATTAATTTAGTCCATTCTATGGTAAAGTCTTGATAGCATTATTAATGCTTTATTTTTTTAAACAGGGTCTCACTCTGTAGCCCAGGCTGGCCTTGGACTCAACAGCAATCCTCCTGCTGTCTCAGCCTCCTGAGTGCTGGCATTACAGGCGTGCGCCTCCGTGCCCAGTTTATGTGGTGCTGGAGAATTGAGCTCTCCGGTACTTAGTGCTCGCTAGGCAGGCGATTTAACCTTTGAGCCATTCCTCCAGCCTTGGCAATATTAATGCTATAAGTTTTAGGAAAGTGGTCAGATGAAGAAGAGGAACTTCTTTTTTCTGGTGATGGTACTGTGAATTGAGCCCAGAGCCTTCACACTAAGGTACATCCCCGGCTCATTTAAAAATTATTTATTTATTTATTGAGACAGGGTCTCGTTCGTAGTCTAGGCTGGTCATGAACTCATTACGGAGCCTAGGCTGACCGTGAACTAATGACAATCTCCCTGCCTCAGCTTCCCAAGTGCTAGGATTACAGGCGTGTACCACCATGCCTGGCTTATGTGGTGCTGGGTAATTGTGAACTCAGGGCCTTGAACTTGCTTGGCAGGCATTAATTGCTGAGCTATTCCTTCAGCTCCCTAACTTTTTATTTTATTTTCAGTATTATTTATTTTTGAGACAAGGTCTCACCCTGTAGCCCAGGCTGGTCCTGAACTCACTGTGCAGTTCCAGGCTGGCCTTCGACTCACGGCAGTCCTCCTGCCTCAGCCTCTTGAATTTTGTAATTATAGGCATGTGTCATCATACCCAGCTTTAGTTTTATTTTTAAATTAATACTATTGGACAAATCCTGTAACATAAAGTTCATCATGAGAGGTGCGGAAGACATTGATAAGGTGTTATTCTGCAATGAATAAAAGTACTGGATTGTCCATGTAGAAAAGACATGGTTAGTAGTCACATGTTCTGGTTAAGATACTAACCAAGAGACTCTTTAATTCTGTGTATAAGTGTAGTACATTCTTATTTTGACGTGTTGTTCTATTTGCATAATTACTGGTATGCACAGCAAAATTTTTCCAAATTTTAAACTTTTGTCACGTGTGATGTATGACTTAAAATGTTGTTTTTAGGAATCCATTAAAACAGATTTCACTTTGTAGCTTTTCATTAAAAGGGATTCAACTAAAAGATTTTAATTTGTACTCTAGCTTGTTTGATCAGAAAGCATAAGAAAGACATCGACTATGTTTTAAGTTAAAGAATGGAATAAAATCAAAGTGGTGTATGTTTAGAGTCTAAGACATTTTAATTAAGTTCATAGTTGTAGGTAACAAGAAAACTGGTTTCAAGGCACTACAGCATTTGACATTTTTACTGCAAATTTAAAATCATGTTAGTCTTTCCAACAGTTTATCTCTAAGAAAGTAGCAGTGTTCCTAAGTACAAAAATTATTGTATCCAGTAAGTGATACTCCACATAGTCAAAATAACAGAATTTTATTAAGTTTTTGTTATAAAAATGGTAATTACCTGTTGTCTCATAGGCTAAAATCAGAACAATGAAAACAGTGGATATACTTGTTGATAATGATAGTTTGCTTTGAGATAACTAGAAAGGATTTCAGTTCAGGAAAGAAGCAATAATAATAAAATGTGTGATTAATATGCTATGTCTTTTAATTCAAAGCAGACTTAGCTCAGAGAGAGCAATTTTGACAATAACATTCTTTTTTTCTTGAGATAAAGTCTTGTTCTACAGTTCAGGCTGGTCCTCAACTCACTATGGAGCCCAGACTGGCCTCAAACTCATAGCAGTCTCTTGAATGTTGGGATTACAGGCACGCACTACCACATCCAGCTGTAGTGCTGGGGAATTTAACTCAGGGCCTTGAGCTTGCTAGGCAAGTGCTTTAACTGCTGGGTTATTCCTTTAGTCACTGTGTGTTTTTTTGAAACAGGGTATTGCTTAGGTCGAGGCTGGTCCTAAAAATATGTATGTAAACTTACAAAATGGCAAATGACTGGGTTATTTATAAGAATTTGTACTAAAGGCTGAATATTCTTTCTCTAAAGTGTTTGGGACTTCAGAAATGTATTTTTTCCAGATTTCAGAATATTTGCATATATACGGTGAGCTACCAAGTCTAAACACAAAATTAATTTGTTTTCTGTAGTCTGAAGATAGTTTTATACAACATTTAAATGACTTTTTTGTTGCTTTGTACTGGAGATTGAACCTGGGGCTTCACACGGAGCTACAACTCTAACCCTTTTTTATTTTGAGAGCATGCATTACCCAGGATGGGCTCAAACTTTTTTTCACTTTTACTATTTTTGTTATTATTGTTATTTTTATTCATGTGTTTTTGAGAAATGCAGCTTCAGTTTTACGTTGACTTTTGATTCTCTCAGTCTACCCACCCCAGTACTAGAGAACAATGGATCTTTACATGAGCTACATCCTGAGCAACACTCACCTCCTCTTTTTTTTTTTTTTCTTAATTTTGAGACGGGGTCTTGCTAAGATGTTAAATTTGGGCTCAAACTTGTGACTGGCCTGCCTCATCCTCTCAAAACACTAGTGTGCTGTCACATCTGTTTTAATGTGCTTGTATTTTCACCAAAACCCATCACGAGGTCAGGTGTGGAATGTTCCTCTGTGACATTGTGTCCGCACGTAAAAATTTTCAGATTTTAGAGTATTTTGGGCTTTGGATTTTTAATCAGGGATGTTCAACAACGTCACAAATGGCTAGTTTATAGTGACTGCCAGTTGTTACCAATAGATGACTGTGCTCAAGCCTAAAAGTTGCTATAGAATTGAGGTCAGAACTAATATAATTCCTATGGCTAGATTTTATCTACTAACTAATACCTATCATGAAATCCAAGAAAATCTTACTGGGTCCTACCAAAGCTGCGTGATTTTTAGTGTGAATTTTCTCTGGTAGCAGTGCTTGTGTTCATTCCTTCAATCCTTTTTTTTAGTCATTGTATTATACTTTTGTCATATTCTCTTGACATTTTTATTTCTTCCTTTGCTCTTTCTTCTGGGCTTCAATCATCTGGGTCAGTTTTCAGGACAGGACAGCACGTGCTAAGAATAGTGGAGTAAGGGCCAGAATAACTCTTGTAAGGAAACTGAAGCTTTATTCCTCAGCGTGGATATTCAGCCTAATCTTTTATGTCAAACATCTTTGTAACAGTCTTAGAAAAGTTTTTGCTTGAGTAGTGATTTCTGATTGTGCCCTGAGATTATCAGTGAGCCAGTCAATTTCAGATGACCTTTGGTGATTTCAGATGACCTTACTTCTATTGTATACTCTTAAGAAGTTTACAATTTCTATCTTTCCCTCTTTATTACTACTCCCTTACTTGGCCCCACACACTGTGCCTTCTTTCCTCTTGCTGGGCTGCCAGCCCAAGGCCACATTCACTCTTGCCCCTTAACCCTGGCAAGTGGGGGCCATAGGTGTGTGCCACCATGCCCAGCTTTATGTGATACTGGGGAATTGAACTCAGGGCCTTGAGCTTGCTAGGCAAACGCTTTACTAAACTATGCTATTTCTCCAGCTCCATCCCCACCCCGCCCATTTTTTTTTTTTTTAACAAGGTCTCACTCTCCAAATCTGGGCTATTTCTGAATTCACAGTGTAGTCCAGGCTGGCCTCAAATTTACATCAGTCAGTTTGCCTCAGCTTCCCAAATGCTGGGGTTACGGGTGTGTGCTGCCTTGCCTGGCTTATGTGATACTGGGGAATTGCACTCAAGGACTTGGCTTTTTAGGGAAGCACTCCAATTTCTGTGCCATTCTTCTAACCCCTTTAGACAGGATCTAAGTTGCCCAGGCTGGCATGGGATTTGTAGTTCTGCCTCAGCTTCCTGACTATGTGCAATTATAAGTATGTACCACTTTGCCTAGTGAATTTGCCATACCGGATTCCCCTACCTCTTCTCGTTATTAAGAAAATGGAAGATGAGACTGTTGATGTCTCTTGAGACCATCTCATTATCTTTACTCTTACGTTGTGCTTGCCAAGTTAATTGCAGAATTAGTTTGGCTCCCCTTATTCCTTTTATAGTAGTCATGAATATTCTGAATGTGAAGAAATAAGCTAGAATTATGAAGTAAATAGTCCTTTTGTCTTGCAGTACTATGTACTGACCTACTAAGATCTCACTTTGAACTTTATTTTTAGTTTGTTTTGAGACAGTGTTTCACTCTATAGTTCAGGCTTTCTGTGTAGTCCAAGCCAGCTTCATACTCATTAAGTAATCCTGCTTCAGCCTCCTACATACTGAGATTACGTGCCACCATGCCCAACTAATTTTTATGTGGTACTGAAGGCCTTGCTTATACTAGACAAGCACTTTAACCAGTGAACTATGCCCCCAGCCTATTTGAACTTTAACAGAGATAAAATTGTTTAATAAAGAGTAATACAAACTGGATGTGGTGTTTCACACCTGAGGCAGGAAGATCACAAGTTTGATCCTAGTCTGGACAATTTAGTGAAATTCTGTCTCAAAATAAAGTTTTAAAAGGGCTGGGGGTGCATCTCAGTGTGAAGTCCTTCAGATTAATGTGTAGTGCCACAAATCAAAGTAACACACTACTACCAACAACAGCATAATCTGCAAACCTTTTTCTTATGTACAAGGGTTTTCTTGCTTTTTCAAGGGCCACTTACACTTGGTGTATAAAATGCTAGGATGTTGTCTTTTATGCTTTAGCTCAGACCTTTTTCTCAGGAAAGCATTTCTTTTGGCTAGATCATAACTTCCTGTGGTAAATTCTTAAAGTGTAGATTACTATAATACTTAGAGAATTGGCATTCTGTGCCAGACCCAGTGGTGCAGGCCTGTAATCCTGGTGCCCTGGCAGGCTGAGGCAGGAGGATCACAAGTTCAAGCCTAGCATGGGTAGTTTGGTGACTTAGCTAGACTTTGTTTCAAAGTTAAAAAAAAAAAGGGTTAGGAATGTAGCTTGGTGTGATAGTCCTTGGCTTGATCCCCAGTACCACTAAAAAAAAAAAGAGAGAGAGAGAGAGAGAGAGAGAGAGAGAAAGAAAATGAAAAAAAGAATTGGTATTTTATATTTCCCTGGATTATTACTTGTCTGTTTCCCTGAGAGAGTGCAAGCATTGTTAGTTTGATCTCACTCTGGTCTAAGCTGGTCTGGAACTCAGTATGTAGTCCAGGTTGGCATTGAGTTTATGGCAGTCTGCCTGCTTCAGGCTCCCAAGTGCTGGGATTACACCATGCCAAGTTTATGTGGTGCAGGAGAATCGAATCCAGGGCCTTGTGCTTACTAGGAAAGTGGTCTAAGCATTGCTCTATTTCTTTCTCTGTATCTGAGCTTGTCCTGAGCTCACTGCATAGCTGAGGCTGGCCTCAAACTCATGACAGTCCTTCTGTTTTAGCATCCCGAGTGCTGGGATTACAGATGAACACCACCACTCCTGACTTGTGGTGCTGTGGAATTGAACCCAGGGCCATGTGCTTGCTGGGCAAATGCTCTTAACTGCTAAGCTACACCCAACCCAGGTACAAGCATTATTAAAGACTACTACTATGTGTTATCTCACTGTTTATCTCCATGCTTGGTATATTGACTCTTTCGTTATAGGTGCTTGATGAACTTTTTTTCTGTGAATGTATATAATCTAAAATGTTGCTTCTCCCACTCAATTCTGATGCTGCTTGTTTTGTTTTTTGTAGACAGAATATCACTGCATAGTCTGGCTGGCTTTGAATTTGTGATCCCTATGTCAGTCTGCTTTGTGCTTGGAATGTGGGGCATGCGCCACCAGATTCTGTCATATATATATATATATATATATATGTCACTGGGTATTGAATCCAGGGCTACATTCCCAATCCTGTTTCTGATTTTTTGAGATAGGATCTTGCTAAGTCATTTTAGTTGCCCAGAGTAGGCTTGAACTTGATTGACTCTGTCTTTCGATTGGGCCAAGGTCTAATCTGTCTTTTGATAAGGTACTGATTATCATCCAGGGGCCCCAGAATTGCCCAGGCTGGGCTTGAGTTTGTGATCCTCTTGGCCTCAGCCTTTCAGAGTGCTTATAAGATTTACGTTTTGGTATACATAATATCTCTGTTATATGTTGTTTCGGTCTCTTTTGGATATATTCCCAGGAGGAGTGTTGCTGGATCAAAGGGGATATTTATTTCTAGTCTTTTAAGAGATTTCCATACTGTTTTCCGAAGTGGTTGTATGAATTTACATTCCCACCAGCAGTGCAGGGAGGGTTCCTTTCTCCCCGCAGCCGGGCAGCCATGCCAGCACTGATTATTATTTGACTTGTTGATGTAGGCCATTCTCTCTGGGGTGAGATGGTATCTTAGTGTTGTTTTGATTTGCATTTCTCTTATGGCTAGAGATGTTGAACATCTTTTCATGTATCTGTTGGCCTTTTGCATTTCTTCATGAGTGAACTGTCTCTTCATTTCGTTTGCCCACTTTTCAAGAGGGTCCTTTATTTTGGTAGGCTTACTTTTCTTCAGCTCCCTGTATATTCTAGTTATAAGCTTCTTATCTGAGATGTTGGTGGTAAATATTTTTTCCCAGTCTGTTGGTTCTCTTTTTACAATGTTGATAGTTTCTTTTGCTGTGCAGAAACTTTTTAGTTTGACAAGATCCCATTTGTTAATAATGGGGATAATTTCTTTTGTTCTTGGTGACTTGTCAAGAAAGTCTTTGCCTACCCCTATGTCTTTTAGAAATTTGCCTACTTTGTCTTCTAGAAGGTTTAGTGTTTCATTTTTAATATTTAAGTCTTTGATCCACTTTGATTTGATTTTGGTGCATGGTGACAGGTGTGTGGCTAGATTCATCCTTATGCATGTGGATGTCCAGTTTTCCCAGCACCATTTGTTGAACAGGCTGTCCTTTTTCCATTGTACACATTTGGCCCCTTTGTCAAAGATTAAGTAATTGAGAGTATTTGGGTTTGTCTCTGCATCTTCAGTTCTGTTCCACTGGTCTATCTGTCTATTTTTGTTCCAGTACCAAATTGTTTCTACAACAAAGGCTTTATAGTATAGCCTGATGTCTGGAACCGTAATGCCTCCTGCCTTGGTCTTGTCGCTCAGGATTGCTTTGGCTATTCTCAGTCTCTTTTGGTTCCATATGAATTTAAGAATTATGTTTGAAGTTCTTTGAAGAAACTTGTAGATATTTTTATAGGAATTGCATTGAATCTGTATATAGCAGCATAACTAACAATAGCAAAAATATGGAAGGCACCAAAATATCCATTAACAGACCAATGGATATACAAAATGTGGCATTTATACACAGTGGAATGCTATGCATCAATAAAGACCAGTAGCGTGGAAGCTTTTGCAGGCAAATGGAAGAAACTAGAGAACATCATGCTTAGTGAAGTAAGTCAGAAGCAGAAGGTGAAACATCGAATGGTCTCTCTGATATGAGAGACCCAGATCGCAACGCCTATGGAACTTAAGACGAAAGACGAAGTGAAAGAGGGGAATAGGGTGGGGGAGGAGGGAGGTAGGGAGGGGTGGGTGGGGGAGTAACAAAAGGAGAGTGGGAAAGACCTTGTCAACTTGACAAGATACATATGTGCACAAAATGCTCAACTCCATTGTAAACCTTGGATTTTGCACGTATACATATCAATAAAATGTGGGAAAAAATAAGAAAAAAAGATTTATGTTTTAGGGCCAGTTACTTTATGGTATAATTATTTGACTGTAAGTCTCTTTTTACCTAGACTTATTTTTGTTTACTTATTTTATCTGTGGTAATGGGGATTGAACCCAGGGCCTTCTCATTGAGCTACATCCTCGGTCTTTTTTGCTTTTTAAATTTTGAAATGAAGCCTTGTTAAGTTGCCCAGGCTGAGCTCAAACTTTGATCCTCCTGCCTCAGTCTTCAAAGACACAAACAAACGGCTCAGTGATAGAGATGTACCCCTGGGTTTGATCACAGAAATACATTAAGCAAAAAAAGAATACCTAAGCCTTTTTTCCTTTTTCTTTTCTTTTCTTTCTTTCTTTCTTTCTTTCTTTCTTTTTTTTTTTTTTGAGATAGTGTTGCTCTGCAGTCCAGGCTGGTCCTGAACTCAGGCTGGCCTCAAACTCACTGAAGTCCTCTTGCCTCAGCCTGTGTGTGCTGGGATTACTGATACATACCACCACGCCCAGTTTATGTAGTGCTAGAGAATCAAACTGAGGGTCTGGTGCTTGCTGGGAAAACACTAACCACTGTACTATTCCTCCAACACCAGCCTACCCTAGGCTTAATGAATGAGAAACTTTAGTGATGGGGACACAGTAATCTGTGTTCCAGTAGTCCTGTAAGTAGGTGATTGTGAAAGATGGTGAAGTTTAAGAACCACTGAAGTTGTTATTAGCAGTTTATTTTCCTGATTAAAAAAAAATTACCTAGAGTCGGAGGTGGAATTGCAAATATATAATTCCAGTACTTTGGGAGGCTGAGGTTGAGGGATTGCAAGATTGAGCCCAACCAGAATCCTGTCTCCAAATATATATTAAAAAAAAAAAGTTTAAAAGATCTGGGGATGTAGCTCAGTGCAAAGCAAAAACCCTGAATTCAACTCTTATTACTACCAAGAAAAATTAGTTGCAGTTAACTACCATAATTTCAAATTTTGAAGATTTTTAAAAATCTTAGCTAGGTATAGTAGCCTCCAGCTACTTGGGAGGCTAAGGTAAGAGTACTTAAGCCAGTTGTTGGGAATCAGCTTGCTCAACACAATGAGAACTGATCTAAAAGAAAAAAACTAAAAATTTCCCCAAACTTCATGTGTTTCTATTTCCATGTGCTGACATAAAAAAATATTACTAATGATAGCTAGATAGGCAGGATGTCTTTGAGTTAGAAGTAGTAGATTCAGGTTTTTTTTTTTTCCCCCTTCTCTCCCAGTACTGGGAATTGAACCCAGGGCCTTTGCCCTGAGATATGTCCCCAGCCACCAACCCTCTTTTAAATTATTTTTTTTTATGGAGTGCTGGGGGTATAGTACAGTAGCTAGAGTGCTTGCCTAAAATTTTCAGAGCCCTTTGTTGAATTTTCCAGCACCACATAAAAATTAGCTGCGCATAATGGCATATGCCTGTAATCCCAGCACTTGGGAGGCTGAGGCAGGTCATTTGCTGTGAGGAACAGCCTGGACTACAAAGTAAAGTAAAAGTAAAGTAAAGATCTTGCTGAAGAGCCCAACTTGAGTTCTTTTAATCTTTCTGCCTCAGCTTCTCAGAAGGCTGTGTTTATAGGCTTGTGCCAACATACCTCACTTAGAAGTTGCTAATGTTGCTCACACAAAGCAAAATAGTGTATATGTGTATATTTATATCTGTGTGTCAAGCATACATATATATACTCTATCAATAAGAATTTCTTTGTGATCAGAGGTTAAAGGAAAGTAAGGTGTAAAGTGCAGGCCTTTGTTGGGTAGGCTGAAATAAGTGATAAGGTGGATTAAAAAGCATTTAAAAATAAAGATAGCTTTTTTTGGCAGTAGCAGTCAAACATACTTGCACTTAGCACTATACTAAATCCTAAATACACACTCTACTTCCATCATTGTTTTGGCTTAGTACCTTGGGTTTATGTTTATTCTTCTGTTAAATAAAGGAACCTTGGGGCTGGAGGAATAGCTCAGTGGTTAAAGTGCTTGTAAGCACAAGACCTTGAGTTCAGTTCCCAGCACCAAATAAGCTGAGTATTGGGGGCATACGCCTGTAAACCCAGCACTTTGTAATCCCAACAGCCCAGTAATTAGGAGGCTGAGGTGGGTGGATTGGCATGGCTTTGAGGCTAGCCTGGACTAAATAGTTAAGTACCAGCCTGGACTATAGAATGAGACTGTCTCAAGGAAGGGATACAGGGAGGGAAGGAAGGAGGAAACTACCTTTTGGAAATGAAGTAGCTAAAAACTTCCAGGATTTGGTAAACAATATCATGTTTGCTTCATTTAATTTTTATACTTTTCATCACAACCTATCTCATACCTTCTATGTTGAAGAAACCTATTTTTTGTCTTTCCTTACATAGAATTTACTGCTTCCTTCCTGCCTTCTTATTTATTGTAACTGACATCTATAGACCTTTTTAGTTAATTGCTCCTTAGCATGGTTATCAAAACTGTGAGAATTGTTTCAGGTTTAGAAACACTGGTCAGGTGTAACACTAGTGTGTAATGCACTACACACACACACACACACATATATCTTTATCCTTTTTTTTGAGACAGAGTCTCACTCTCTCTGTAGCTCAGGCCCGTTGTATATCTGGCCTTGGGTTCATGGCAATCCTCCTGAGTGCTGGGGTTACAAGTGTGCGCTAACTCACCCAGTTTATGTGGTGCTGGGAAATTGAACTCAGGGCCTTGAGCTTGGTGGGCAAGACCTTTAACTGCTGTGTCATTTCTCCAGCCCAAAAATGTGTCTTGTGGCCTGTTCTCATAGTCTGATAAGAGAACTTACATGAACAAGTAATTCTGTATGTATATGCACCAATTTCTCAAGCTGATTGTTATTAATATGTATTGCAAATATATGCCAATAAAATAATTTTTCAACTGGAGGAATGGCACAGCCTTGAGTTATATTCGCCAGCACCATGTAACGCTGGACATGGTGGTGCATGCCTGTAGTCCCAGCATTTCGGAGGCTGAGGCAGGAGGATTGCCACTGAGTCCAAAGCTAGTCTGGGCTACATAGTGAGTTTAGGACCAGCCTAGGCTACAGGGCAAGACCTTTTCTCAAAAATAAAAATAATTTTGGCAAAATGTTTGTTTTGTTTTGTTTTTAGAAAGAGTCTTGCTCTATAGTCCAGGTTGGTCCTAAATTTACTTGGTAGCTCAGGCTGGCCTGGAACACATGGCAAACCTCCTGTCTTAGCTTCCCAAGGGCTGGGATTACAGGCATTTGCCACCACACCCAGTTTTTGTGGTGCTGGGGAATCAACTCAGCGCCTTGAGCTTGCTAGACTAGTGCTTTACTGCTGAGCTATTCCTCCAGCCTGTTGGCAAAATAAATAATTGTAAAAAAAATTCTCAAGCTTAAAAAATAACGAGTAATTCTGTTATGAATAAAGTTCAGGAAGCACAAAGAACAGTGGTAAGAAAAAAGGAGAGAGTGACTGAGCAATGCCCAAAAAAAGTCTGCGAAGAGGAGGTCTAACTACTCGGTTGGGTGTTGAAACACTAATAGTTGTGTGAGCAGGCTCTCAGAGAGTAAGGGAGGGAAGTTCCAGGCAGAGTGTCTAGTATGTTGCATTGCAGATTCAAAACAACAGTGCCAGTAGTTCAGTATTACCAGAATGTAGGAACATGGGTGGATCTGAGGGTCTTAATCATGACGTTTATATCTTATGTGGTAGGTGATAGAAAAACATTAAAGTATGAAATCAGGGGGAGACTTGGTCATCTCTTTTAGAAAGATTGCCCTTGGAAATATTGTGGAGGAGAGTCTAGTAAAGGGAGAATTGCAAAGCTCAGCCAATTGAAATGTGAATTAATTATAATGTTAGAAATGGTAATTTGGTGATGGAACAGTTACTGAACCAAGAGGCTTTGTTTGGAACGAAGTTAATGAAGTTTGGTAACCCTGCTTAATGTAAGAAGATAACATGTGTTCTTGGCTTTGTGTTCCTGATTGATAGCTGGTACCACAAATAGAGAACGCAGTGGTTTACACAAAGTTATACTTTTGACTTATTTATATTGACCATTAAGTCTCTAGTGTACTTATTTTTGAGACTGGTTCTTGTTGTGTACCCTTGACTGGTCTACAGTTTGTGGGTTTGAGTAATCCTCCTTGTCCTCTCGAATGCTTGGAACTTATGTAGGCATGCTCCTGTAATTCCTGGCTATCCTAGTAGGATGTTTAGTTCACCAATTATTTGTAGAGTCTGTTTCACGAAGAGCTGTAATAGAGATCCTTGGCCTGGGCTAGTGGCATAGCTCAGTGTTAATAACAGTTGCGTAGCATGCACAAAGCACTGGGTTCAAATTTTTTTATTTTTATTTTTTTGAGACAGGGTTTCATTCTGTAGCCCAGGCTGGTCCTGAACTCACTGTGGAGCCCAGGCTGGCCACTGCCTTACACTGGGTTCAAATTTGCAGTACCACATAAAAATTAATGATGCACACGGCAGCATATACCTGCAATCCTAGCACTCAGCAGGCTGAGGCAGGAGGATTGTCCTGAGTTTGAGGCCAGCCTGGGTTACATAGCAAGTTCAGGACTAGACTGGACTACAGAGTTAAATCCTGTCTCAAAAAAGAAAATGGAAAAAGGAAAAAAGATACCCTGAGCAACATAGTTTTGGTAAATTATTTTGTTAGAATTATTTCAAACACCATTATATTTTAATTACTACATAATTTTTTCTCTTGCTGAAGTCAAAAGGTTAATAGCATGTTACTCCTACTCCAGATGAGGTGGTGCAGCCCTGTAATCCCAGCACTGTGGGAGGCTGAGGAAGGAAAATCACAAGGTTAAGCCTGCCTGGGCAACTCAGCAACTTGGTCAGACCCTATCTGAAAATAAAGGGAAAAAAGGGAAGACAAATAGACTGAGAATATAGCTTCAAAAACCTAATTTAAAAAGGCTGGAGATGCAGATTTTTGTTGTTGTTTTTTGGTTTGTTTGTTTTTTGAGACAGGATCTCCTCTGTAGCCCTGGCTGTTTCTGAGCTCTCTGCCGTAGCCCAGACTAGACTTGGACTTAGGTCAATCCACTTGCCTCAGCCTCCTGAGTGCTGGGATTGCATGTGCCACCAGGTCCAGCGTTTTATGTGGTGCTGGGGAATCGAACTCTCAGGGCCTTGCATTTGTGAGGCAAGTGCTTTGACTGCTCTGCCTCCCTCCAGTACCTGTTTTGTTTTGTTTTGTTTTTTGAGATAGTTTTTTTTTTTTTAACAAAGGCTCTAGGTTCCATCTCTAGAACCACGACAGAAATTTTACTTAGCTGTGAGGTTTTGTCTTGTTGTTGTTTATTTTTGAGTTTATACCTGTCTGTAGAATGTCACTGTGTTATCTTCTGTGTCATTTGTAACTGTTTGAGCTGCTAAGCCAAATATCTAAAGACATCCAACTATTTCTGTTCTTTACTTTTTTTGGGAAACAAGGTCTTGCCAAGCCTGGCCTCGAGCTTTCTGTCCTGCCTCAGCCTCCTCACGTTGGGATTATTACACTCATTCACTACCATGCCCAAGTCTTGTTCTTTGACTAAATTAGTTAAGTTGCCCAAGCTGAGGTCAAACTTGTTTATCCTCCTGCCTCAGCCTCTTAGAGTGGCTGGGATAATAGGTGTGTGCCAACATACCAGGCTTGAACATTTTTCAGTATTCTTACTTTTTTCTCATTCTGCGTTCCAGGCTGGTCCTGAACTCATTATGTAGCCCAGGTCTTGAACTCGTGGCAATCCTCCTGCCTTACTCTTCTGAGTGCTGGGATTACAGACATGTGCCACCACTTCTGGCTTATGTGGTGCTGGGTCTTGAGCTTGGTAGGCAAGCATTTAACCACTGAGCTATTCTGATAAACCTCAAATTCTTCCAGTTGCCTCCTTTTTGGTTTGTTCTAATCAGGAGTCAAGGTCCCATCTATATGTTGTATATGGTTGGTAAATGCCTGAAGTTTCTTTCAACTTACTATCTTTCCCTTGTTTAATTTTCTTTTGGGAAAAAAAAATTGTTCACCTGTCCTATAGAGTTTCATATTTTTTTAATTAAGCTGATTGTACATCCATGGTATGTGTTCTTTTGTTCTTTAATTTTAATGAGACCTAGGGATTGTTAGTATAGCTCAGTGGAGGTGGTAGAGTGCTTGTCTGGCATGTGAAACCTGGGTTTGATTTGAAATAAGATACAGAAATATGGTATTTCTGTCCCCACAGAAAGTTCCCTGTACCAGACTCTTAATTACTATAGAAAGAGTTTACCTGTATGGTTTTCATACATATGGAATCACAGATGTGTTTTCCTGCAGGGAACCTTTTTTCACTTAATAATAATGCTTTGGTGATCTCTCCATGTTTCTTGTAGTTTGTTCTTTTTTATTGCTCATAGATTCTATTTTGTCTGTATACCACAATTTGTTTAATCTATTTTCCTTTTTTAAAATCATCTATTTCCCTTGTGGATGTTTAGGTTTTTCAGTTTAGAGCTTTTATGAATAAGACTGCAATAAATGTTCTTGTTCATTCATTTGTTTGTTTGTTTGAGGCAGAGTCTCCTTTGCAGTCCAAGCTGGTCCTGAGTTCACTATGGTAGCCCAGGCTGGCCTCAAACATACAGCAGTCTTCCTTCCTCAACCTCCCAAGTGCTGGGATTACAGATGTGTACCACATAACCTGGTTTATGGATTTAAAAGGTTTAAGACAGGATCAGAAGTAGTATAACTTAAAATTCAGGGTTTTTTTTCATGTAGACATATTTTCATTTATTTTGAAAAGATGCCAAGGAGAAATCGCTGGGTCTTAGGGTAAATGTATGCTTAATTTTATAAGAAATTGCTAAATTAACCATTTTATACTCTTACAGCAATATGTGAGCTTTGCATGTGTATCATACTGGCAACATTTAGTCTCATATTAGCCATTCTAGTTAGTATAAAGTGACATTTTGTGACTTTAACTTTAGCTTATGTCTCTGATAACGAGTGATGTTGAGCCCCTGTTTGAGCATGTTAGCCTCTTTTTTTTTTTTCCCCCAGACAGGGTCTTCCTCTGTAGCCCAGCCTGGTCCTGAGCACACTGTGTAGCCCAGGCTGGCCTCAAACTCACAGCAGTCCTCCTGTCTCAGCCTCCTGAGTGCTGGGATTACAGGCATGTGCCACCATACCCAGCTGTAGTGGTACTGTGAAATCTAATTCTGGACCTTGGGCTTTCTGGGCAAGTGCTTGAATAGCTCTCTGCCCCTAGTCCAAGCCATTTCTATCTTTGAAGTATCTGATCACATTTGTATTTTTCTTCTTCCTCCTTTAGCTCACTGGTTCATTCTGTCTCTCCCTTTCTGAGTCTCAGTGAGTAGTCCAGGATGTACTCGATCTTGGGATCCTCCTGTCTCTGCCTCCCAAGTGCTGAGAATATTGCTATGTGCTACCATGTCTGGCTCTGTTCATCTTGTAATTATTGATTTATAGATCTCTGAATATTCTTTGTACAGATTTTTTGTTAGATATATGTGCTGTGTATATGTGCTGTATTTCCCAGTGTGTGCCTTGCCACTTCATTTTTGTAGTAGCCTATTTCATAAGCAAAAATTAAAAATTAATTTTGAGTCCTTGAGAATCCCTTTGAAGGGAAATACAGTAGTATCCTCATTTTGTTCTTTACGAAGTAGAAGTAAAATAACTTGCCCTAAAGTGCATACAACTATTAAGTGACAGCAAAAGCTGGAAACTAGATGTTCTTACTTTGGGTTGAATTTCGTTCTGTTACACCATATCCTCTTTTTCTTTGCCCTAGTACCTGAAAATGATACCATACTCAGATGCTATTTTTATTTTTAAGTTATATACTCTCTTTTACTTATGGATCTTTGCATGTGCAGTTTCTTGCTGTAGTTTCTTCTTCCCTTTAACTTACTTATCCTTCAGTTTTCAGCTTAGATGTTGTATTATCTGGGAGAACTTTTGACATTTTCACTGCTAGATAAAATGCCTAGTCTGCCATTTAACATTTTAACTTTCTGCTGTCTTAGCAAATAATATTCCTGTTGTCTTTTTGCTTATTCTCCTTGAAAAAAATATTTTTTGTATTGATGGTTGAACCCAGGGCCTTTATACCAACTCTAGCTGTTCTTAAATTTAAAAATTAAAAAGAAATTTGTTTTATGGTTTTGGGGAAATGAGCCCAGGGCCTTCACACTAGCTATTTCCACAGTCCATTTTTATTTTTGACTTTATGAAATAGAGTTTGTTAAGTCACTAAGTTGCCCTTGCTGGGCGTAAACTTTCTTCTGCCTCAGGCCCGTGCCTCGAGGCCAACTCCCTTTTAAAATTTTTATTATTTACTTGTTTGTTTAGAGGCGTTCTCCTCTGTAGCCCAGGCTGGTCCTGAACGCACTCTGTAGCCCTCGGATTCATGGCAGTCCTCCTGCCTTAGCTTCACTTGTGCTGGGATTAAGCTGGGATTACAGGTGTACACCACTACACCCGGCTTTATGTGGTGTTGGGGAATCGAATTCAGGGCCTTGAGCTTGCAAAGCAAGTAATTTAACCACTGTGCCATTCCTCCAGCCCGTAATTTTTCATTTTGAGACAGTGTCCCACTCTATACTGCAGGTTGGGCTTGAATTTGTGATTTTAGTGCCTCAACTTCCCAAGTTGCTCAGATTATAGGCCTCCACCACCAGCCTGGCTTCTTTTGAATTTCGAGGGCAAGAACTATGATAGTCTTACGTACCAGAATATTGACAAATATTCAGCACATGGTAGGTATTTTAAAAATCCAATCAAATTCTGTTCCTATGTACTTGTGATAAATTTTTTTGGTACTGGATACCTAGAGCCAGTGGTGTATTTGCTTTAGTATTTCTGTGTAACGTCATATTTCTGATTTTTGAATTCCCAAAGTATCGAAATAGATTATTTATTTTCGTACTGGGGATAAAACTGATGTCCTTCACACTGAGCTACATCTCTAGTCTATTTTTAATTTTGATTTGAGACCGAGTCTTGCTAAGTTGCCCATGGTGGGCTCAAACTTGTGATCCTTCTTAGCCTCTCACATTGCTGGGATTACAGGCCTGTGCAACTGGTACTGGCAGTATTTATTTATTTATTTACTTACATTCTGATTATATTTTAAAGTGAGGTTTATAAAATTGTTTATATTGTGTATCTAGTAAATATTAAAATTATTTTCAAGTTACTTGAGGAGCTTCTAGGAAGTTTTCTTTATAATTTATAGTGTTATACTTCAGTTAAACTAATATATAAATTTTTTATTTACTATTTTTGACTTTGAGCATCAAGCACTGAGTTCATCTTTCCTTCCAAGACTAGACACTTTGTTTCCCTTTCTTCCTCTCTCTCTTTTTCTTTCTTTCTTTTCTCTTTTTAAAGCAAGAAGAAGTTTATTGAGAAAGTAAAGCTCTCATAAGAAATCCAGAGGGGTTCTTGAATGAGGATGCCATGGACACTTTCTTAAAAAACTTACAAAACTTAGTGAAATTGGCAACTGTTGTGTGGTTAAGTAAGAAAGTGTCCTTATTTCTATGAAATAACATACTCAAGTATTTAAGCATAAAGGACCATGATGTTAGCAACTTACTGTCAGGTGGTTTGTGTGTTAAGGGGAAAATACACATGCACAGAAACACACACACAGATGTGCGTATCTATCTATCTATCTATCTATCTATATATATACACACACATACAGGCACTCCTGTTGCATGGTGTAGGACTGTAAAAATGATCACACACTGAACCCATTCAAAGTGATCTTAATAATTAGTGGGGATAATTGTGATCTTTAACCTATTTTTTTGTCAGAAAATTAAGAGCTGTTTCATTATTGGCTATAAATTTACAAGCAAATACAACTGATAATTGATCTGGTATACATTTACTTGTTTCTTTGCTAATTGGTACTGGGGATCAAGCCCAGAGACTTCACACTGAGCTATTTTTATTGTTTGAGACAGAGTCTTGCTAAGACATTAACTTGCCTTCTCTGGGTTTGAACTTGGATCCTTCTGCCTCAGCCTCCTAGAGTGCTGGGATTACAGCCTTAAACCACAAGGCCTTGCTGGTATAATGTAACTGAAAACAGTTTCAGCAGTACTTATCTGCTTCTTATGTAGCTTAATTATATGGAATAATTATCTTCTGAATACCTTAGCTTCGAGTATATTATTCTTTACATTTTCAGTGTTGTAAAATACTTTTGAGATATTTCTTTAAGCTTTCTGCTGGTCCCCTGGACATACTCTTTTTCATCATAATCATGCTTTTCGTATATATGTGGTAAGGTGCACCTTTGCACCTTCAATAGTTCTTGTGTGGTTACACATAATTCTCATTTAGAGTTTCTGTTTGAATTTGTTTGCCAGCATTATCACTTTTTATGTCATTGCTTCCCTTTTCATCTTTGTTGGCCAATTCCCTTTTTGATTATTCATTTTTGTAAAATGTAATGAGGGCTTTTTGTTGGGAGACAAGGTGACAACCAACATGTTACTATTTTGGTATCTGAACTGAATCACATGTCCAGTAACCCATTCCTGACAGACTTAGAAGTTACGTGATCGATCAGTGATTGTGATACTGTAACTTACCTACTGATTTGTAGAAAGAAGAACTAGCAGCAAAGCTTATAGTTTAACTTCTCAAGTTCATATACTATGGTAGTTGAAATTTTAACTGTGTTGAGGACCAGTGTCATTTTATTACAATATGGTAACAAATTCACGTATATTGGAAAACAAGTATTGCCTGTATAAAGAAAATATACAAATGAGCACAAAGGCAAAATACTTAGGCTTTTTTGATTTAAAAAAGTTTGATCATCCTTTTTCTTAAGTGCTTATCACCAGAAATTTCAGACATTAGGGTTTTTAGATTTGTTAATATTTACATAGACTCTTCCTAATCTGAAAATCCTAAATCTGAAATGCTTCATCATGTTGGTACTCAAAAAGTTTTGGTTCTGGGGTCCTAGAGGAATAGAACAGTGGCTAGAAAACACTTGCCTAGCAGGGTAAAGGCTTTGGATTTAATCTCCTTGCACCACATAAGCCAGGTGTAGTGGCAGATGCCTGTAATACTGGCATTTGAGAGGCTGAAGCAAGAGAATTGCCATGAGTTGAGCACAGCCTGAGCCGCATAGTGAATTCAGGACAGTGTGGACTACAGAGTGAGACCCTGTCTCAAAAGAAAAAAAAAGAGAGAGAGAGAGAAAAGAAAGAAAAAGAAAAAAGAAAACAATTTTGGTGCTTCTTAAACTTTGGATTTTTGGCCTAGGGGTGTTCAGACTGTAGTAGTTAGAAGATCAGCTCCTTACAGATAGATTTATATCATTTTATTTTTACTAATAACAGCTTTGGTTTATAGGGAGAATCCAGTGAGACCCCGTATATAAAAGTCCTTTGTAAAGCACAGTAATACATTATAGGAAAGAAAATATGGTATGACAGGGTAATCAAAAATTTACTTAGTAACTCAAAGATATTTTACATTTATTAGCTGTGTCATTTGAGCCTTAAAACCGTATGAAGTTGGTAGTATTTTCTTCTCTTTTTTCTTTCTTTTTTCTTTTCTTTTTTTTGGGACAGAATCTCACTCTGTAGTCCAGGCTGGTCCTGAACACATTATGTAGCCCAAGCTGGCCTCAAACTCCATGGTGGTAGTCCTTCCACCTCAGCCTCATATGCTGGTCCTTGAGTGCTAAAATTATGAGAGTGGACCACCAAGACTGGCTTATTATATGGTGCTGGGGAACTGAACTGAACTTTGTATTTACTAGGCAAGTGTTCTAACTGCTGGGCTATTTCTCTAGCCCCTGTGCAACCTAATTACACAAATAAAAAACTGAGGTTCAAGGTGTATCTCAATTTAGTAAGGAGCAGAACCAAGATCTGAACTTAGATATGCTTTGTTACAAACTTACACTCGTTCTGCTGCTCTGTTTTTGGTGCTGGTTTAGGGGTCCTCCCAGAGCCTGAATGGTTAAATTCAGGCCATATTGTGGAAAAAAATTTTTTTTTTTAATTTTGAAAAGGAGTATTTTTTTCTTTTTTCTTTTTTTTTTTGAAACAGAGCCTCATTCTGTAGCCCAGGCTGATCCCACACTCGCTGTGGAGCCCAGGCTGGCCTGGAACTGATGGCAGTCCTCCTGTCTCAGCCTCCTGAGTGCTGGGATTACAGGCGTGCACCATCACTCCTCTTTTATGTGGTGCTGTGGAATAGAACCAAGGGCCCTGGGTAGGCAAGCACTCTTAACTGTTGAACTATGTCCCAATCCCATCCTCTTAAATATTGGTTATAAACCAGTAGCATGTTTGCCCTCCCTGTTAGTGGGTTGTGGTTTGAGAAGAGATTCATTGAAAAAATAAAGCTCTTGAGGAGAGTTTATTTTCTTTTTTTGGGGGGAGGGGGGTCTCAAGTGAAGATCCCCAGGAATGAGAGATTTTATAAATTATCAGAGTACATAGTTTCCTAATCTCATTTAGTTGGTCTCTCTTTTTTTGTGGTGCTGGAACCAAATCCAAGGTCTCGTGCATGCAAGACAGGTACTCTGCCACTGAGCTACATCTCCAGCCCATTCCATGTTACTTATTTCCCTTGGGTTCATATTAATACACGTTTGGTATTCTCTCAGAACCTGGCCGGCCAAGGACTAAAAGTTAAATTTGTAGTTGTGGCAGTTAAGATTTCCTAAAGTAGATAAAAATAGGTAGCAAAGCTGTACAACAGTTGAAATACCGCTAAGGTTTGTGAGTGTGTCTGTAGTATAACCCAGAGCATATAATCAACGTAAAAATAAATACTGGTATGGGGGTGTGTTTAGCAGAGTAGAAATAAACCTTAGGTTGTTGTTTTCCATCCAAGTAACTATATATTTTTTTTTGTGCCACTCTGGCAAAGGTCAGATCAGGATATCTTTCACTGGGTTTCAAGAGTCAGTGAACCTATTAAATCTAAATTTTATTGTAATAAGAAGGAATGAGAACTTTGAGAATGAGGGTGTCTACAAACTATGTAGGTCCCCATGTTAGAGGTTTTTGTAGCACAGTTCATCTAGCTGGTGATCTAATAATATTTTATGTTACCTCAATATTCGTTGGTTTACTTAAAAGTCTTGACTAGGTACTTATAGTAGGTACAAATATTTGTCACTTGTTGCTCTTAAATAAAATTATAAATTTGTGTGTATGTATGTATGACACAAAACTCTTTAACAATCATGTTTATCTCCACCTACAATACAATCCATCTGAAATTGTCTGCTGTATTTTATCTAGAATTTGCCAAAAGAACTGGGGTAGGGACTTGTAGTACAAGGCTTAGCTGTACAAATCTATTTAAATGGTTAGTTTGGGATTTTTCAGCTGTATTCAACACGGTTAATGTGCCAGTTAAAAAAATACACCGAAACATAGATTTTTGCTTTCTTTACTAGATACTGGTGGCAGATACTTTTTTCATGGAACTCTTGTTTTTTTGTTGTTTTGTTATGTTGGTGATTGATGTACTAGGGATTGAGCCTGGGGCTTTTAAATTGAGTTATATCCCCAGCCCATTTCTCGTTTGATTTTGAGACACAGTTTCACTAAGTAAAGTTGCCCAGACTGGGATTGAAATTGGATCCTTCTGTGACTCGTGTTCATTCCTCATTATTCTGTTCACTTTTCCTCCCCCGCCCCTTTTTTTAAATAGTGTTGGATTTTAACCCAGGTCCTTATACATGCCAGGCAGATGCCCTACTACTGTGTTCCATACCCAACCCCCTCCCTTTTTTCCCCTCTCTTCTTATTACAGAGCTAAGATTGGTCTGACACTAGTTTTGCTTGCCTCAGCCTCCTGAGTGATGGTATCATTACAAGCATGTACTGTCGCATTTGACTAAGTTTACTTATTTCTAAGTTGGAAGTAATAATGATACTTGTTTTAGGATTGAGGGTGTAGTGGGTTAATGAGTATAGATGGCTTTGCAATAATGAACTTGTAAGAAATGTGATCTATTATAACTTGCAGTGCTTAAATTGTCTAACCAAGCAGTCTTATACCTTTTAAATCTGAGATTTTTAACTATATAGATAATGTATGGTTGTACTATTGTTTAAAATTAAAATACCACTGCTATAGAACCCTTTGGCATCTCCAGTACTATTCTCCTCACAAGAGGTAAGCTTTTTCTTTTGAGATAGTCTCTCATACTATAGTCCAGGCTGGTCCTAAATTCACTATGGAGCCCAGCCTGATCTTGAACTCAGCAGTGCTTCTACCTCAACCTCCCAAATGCTGGGATTACAGGCATGCCCCCACCATGCCCAGACTGTGCGGTTTTGGGAAATCAACTGAGGAATCAACTCAGGGCCTTAGTCAAGCACTCTGACCTCTGCACCATTCCTCCAGCCCACATTCTTAAAAATCAGTTTGTGTATCTTTTTTGTGTCTTTCTTTACATTCTGTCTCTCTCTTTCTCTTTCTCTCTATGCATGGACCAAGAATAAATCAGACGATTTAATAATTTTGAAAATACTATAATTACTAAGTACTAGAATCTGAATTTTACAGACTCAGTAACCAAATAACAAATTTCTGCAATTTGTTAGATTGTGTCAGATTTTTCACCAAATACAGAATTCTTCCGAACCCTAGAAAGGTTTAAACAGAGCGAAGAAACTAGAAAAAAGAAAGAAACATAGCTTAGCTATTTAGATAAAAAGCTACACATTTATTTTTCTGGCCAGTAGATAAATCAGAACTTAGATAAATCAGAACTTAGGAAGTTTCTGTCAATTTACATTTTTTTTCTGAATTCCATGACTAGAAAGTCAAAGATACCATTTGTTAGTGTGACAAAATATAATACTTTTTCTCAAAAACACGAATTTTACCACCACCTTTTGGGGGCAAGGTAGGATAAGAGAGAAAAGTAAGTGAAATTACTGTTCAGTGACAAAGTACTTGCCTAGCATACTGGCGGCCCTGGGTTCCAGCACCACAAAAAGGCAAAACTTAAATATATTTAAATTGTTTTTTGTAGTTACTTAAGTTAATTTTCTGTTTTATTTGTAATGTGTACCCATAGAAAGATGGATCCCAGATCACTAAGCCAAGAAGATTGATCTTGAAGTGACAACTTTTCTAAATCTGCTTGTTTGACAGAATGTCAAAAGGAAGAGGCCATAGTTACTTTAGGAGCAGGGATCTTAAGATTTAGAGAATATGCAAGACCCTCTCTCTCAAAAAAAAAGTTTAGAGAATATAAGTTTGATGTGATTTTTCTTCTCTGAGAATTAGAGGTTAGTTGGACAGAAGAATGGGTGTCAGTAGACAAAGGAAATGCTAATGTAAAACAGCACTAATCCTACATTTTTGTAAGGGAGAACTAAAATTTGGAGGGGAGTCAGGGTTAGGTAGAGTATGAAGTGTAAGATTCAGTTCCTTTTCTTTCATTGTAGTTTGAATCAAGAGATGGAAGCCAAAGACCAACCCCCCGCCCCCCCCCACACACACACAGACACAACTTGATGTGCATGGGAGGAATGTATAGTGACTCCTCTGGCCCTGATAAAGCTGTGATAATCTCCTGTGCTTGCTGAACATCATGGAGAATACCAGAAATGAGTTGAATCTACTTAGTAAATTACACATTGATGAAGGTTTGACTAATTATCCTGTCAAAAATATGAAACAGTTTCAGCATATGTTGCATTGCAAGATTCACTCATAACTAAATTCCTTTCATAGGGGCAGATTTTCTTGTTTTGGTTCTTTGTATTTTAACAGTTTAGAGTTAACGTCCAGTATAGTATATAGTAGCCAATAGCCACATATAGCAATCTCATGTATGAAATTTGACTAGTATGACTTGAGATGTTTTAGGGCAGTGGTCCTCAACCTTCTTGACACCAGGGACTGGTTTAACTGAAGACATCTGTCCAAGCAGCCTGATGCTTCCAAGGCCATGGATTGCTACCAGCCCTCAGCCTAGAGGTTGGGGACCCCTGTGTTAAGGTGTAAACTAAATCTTGAAGATTTTTCCCTAAGGAAAAGAGATTTAAAAGTTGGCCAATAATTTTTTATATTAATGACAAGCTAGAAATGGCATTATTGATTATTTAAAGTGATTATAGGGTTAAATAGAATATATTACTTTATAGTTAAAAATAGCTACTAGCAAATTCTTAATTTTGTTTATTTACATATTGTAAAAAAATTTTATTTTGTGGATGCAGTTTATATATTTTTCTTAGACCCCACTAGCTTTTTTTTTTTGTTAGCTCAAGCTTGTACTGACTTCACCATGAGCCCAGCCTCCTAAGTGCTGGAATTACAGGTGTGCACCTTGACACCCAACTCCCATTGTCCTTTTGTGAAATTTTATGTAGTTTGTTCCATAGATGTTGAGTGATTTATCATTTATAAGGTCAGATTTTTATTTTTTTGCTAGGAAAAAACATTTTTAATTTTATAAAGCTTAAAGGGTATGTAGAGTGCCAAATTCAATATGTATATTCTTTTCCAGGAATTCCTTATGTGGTTGTCATATCTACAAGGAGCTACCATCTGCTAGAAGTTCTTTTTTCCCCCTCCAGCACTGGGGATTGAACTCAGGGCCTTTGCACTGAGCTACATGCCCAGCCTTTTTTATTGGTTGTTTGAGACAGAGTTTTACTGAGTTGCCCAGACTGGACTCAAACTTGTGATCCTCCTGCCTCAGCCTCTCTTAGTGCTAAGATTATGGGCATATGCCAGCCACACCTGGCTTTTCTGTCATTTTGCATTTTTGTATTTAGGTCTGTAATCCTTTTTGTTTGCTTGTTTGCAACAAGGTCCCTGGCTCTGTAGTCTAGGCTGCTCCAGAACTCACTATGTAGCCCAGGCAGCAATTCTGCATCAGCCTCATGAGTGCTAGGATTACAGTCATGAGGTCCTCCCTCTCACACATATACACACTATCATGTGGTGCTGGGCCGTCAGACTGGGTCCTTGTACTTCCTAGGCATGTCCTCTACATCCCCATCTCCCGTGATTTGTGTATGTTTTTCTGAGTAGCATGAAGTCATTATTGTTTATTCTTGCATGTTGATGTCCAGTGTTTCCATTACTGTTTGTTACAAAGCTGTCCTTTCTATATTGAATTGAATTTGGTTCTTTGCCAAAGATTAGTTGACTCTATTTGTAGGTAGTATGTCCTTTTGTGTGTTAGTGTGTTACTGAGGATTCAACATAGGTCTTTAGGCATGCTAGGCAAGCAGTCTGTCCCTGAGCTACATTTCTGCCCTTTATAAAAATTTTATTTTGAAGTGTTTTTATATTATTTATTTATTTATTTAGAGACAGGGTCTTGCTCTGTAGTCCAGGCTTGTCCTGAACTCATTATGGAGTCCAGGCTGGCCTTGCCATTACGGTAGTCCTCCTGCCTCAGCCTCCTAAGTGTTGAGATTACAGGCATGCACCATTGAGTTGTCTTTTGCTGCCCAGGCTATACTTGACTTTGAGATCCTGCTGTCTTAATCTCCTAAGTTGCTGGGTTTATTGACATGTGTATCACCCATGCCTATCTGGATTGTCTTTTAAATGTCTGTCATAAGATATTTGTCTGTTTCCTTATTTTGTAGTTCAGTTCATTATTACAAACAGCTTCCTTGTAAACTGGAAGTTGGAGCTTGAGGCAACAGAGGTGAAAAAGAAAGATTTATGCTTTCATAGAACTTTCCTCCAGAGTTTGAAGTTAGTAGATAGTGGTGATGTTTGCGTAATAGTGTGAATATATTTAACACCACTGAATTGTACATCTGAAAATAGTGGTAACATGTATGAGTATGTTATTACAAACACAAAAGTGTCTCCTACTATGCTCTATCACTGCTTTTAGTCCTGTCTTATTGCTTTTCTCTGATGATTCTTATCAGACTTCCTTTTGACTTATTTAGAGTAATTAGAAGAAAAGCTGAAATAAAGTTCTGTAGTTCAGATCTTGAGGAGTGAACATGGCAATGATGTTGTATTTCAGCCATTGCCATTAATAGAGTTTGTCTTCCCAGCCTGTCAGGGAGCTCCATTGTTGATGTTGCTCAGGGTGTTCTGAATTATGTTGTTGCTGTGGGTGAAGATTCAGCTCCTCATGAAGACAGGCTTTGCCTTTCACTATTTGCATTTGTACCATTTTGCCAGATGGAGGCCTGTCTTTGCCAGGATTGCAAGAGATCTAGAACTGTTGTCAAAAGGCTGCTTTGACCCAAGATACCATACACATTCAGGTTGAAAGCAGTAATTATAATGCCTTAATAAAGTGATCTTTGACTAGTTTGCTGAGGAGACAGGCCCTTCACTTAGGAAGTAAGCTTAATGATTAATAACAAGAACTGTGTTCATTGGGAAGGGAAAAGAGCACCTTCACTTCTGGCTGATAGTTTAGGCAGTCTCCTTCCTTTTTTGCCTGAACTGACTGTAGATGAGTTGGTGGTAGGAAAGAGTTGATGGTTATGGTAACATTGCAGTGTCTTGATAAAGTGATTTGTAACTTTCTCAGTGTGTAGTAATTGTTGCACTTGAAGCTGGGCCAGTGGAGCAGGTCTATAGTCCCAGTACTCTAGGAGCCTGAGGCTGGAGGATTGCAAAGTTTGAGCCCAACCAGGATAATTTAGCAACTTAGACTTCGAGGGGGGGAAAAAAAACTCTAAAAAGATGTCCTAGGGATACAGCTCAATGTGCAGGCCTCCTTTGTCCCAGTACCTCCCCACCCGATAAATAATTAAATAATTTTTTAAAAGAAATTGTTGTTTTACTTGAAACATTTAATTGCCTCTGCTTCATATAAAAGCTTTGTTTTGAGTCTGAAGATAATAGGTTGTATGCTTTTGCTTATATAATAGATTAGGAAAATTATGAGTAGCAGTACTTTTTGAGTAATACCCAAAGGCCTTTTCACTGAGCTACATCCCAAACCATCCCTCAATGTTTTGTTTGTTTTGTTTTGTTTTTCTTCTCTTTTCTTTTCTTTTTTTTTTTTTTTTGAGACAGAGTCTTGCTGTATTGTCCAAACTGGGCCAGTGGGCCAGTATTTACAATCCTCCTGCCTTGGTCTCCCAGAGTGCTAGGATTATAGGAGTGCACCACCATAAGTAGTAGACCTGTAGTAGGAGAGTATAAAGTAGCTCAGTTTTCAGTACTCATTTTGCTGTTACTAGCCATTTTTGGTTATACTGCTATAGTCTTTTATCTCACCATTCATTGTACAGTGAATCATTATTTTGAAATTCCAATTTTCTTTGATCTATGTGAAAATATAAGTATACCTCATTGCCCTTTTTTCAGTCTATTTAGAGAATGCCTGAATTTTATTTTGTAATCAATAAATACTGATACAGGGTATTTAGATCCCAGCACTCAGGGAGGCTGAGGGAGGAATATGCAGGGTTGAGCCCAGCATGAGCCAGTTAATAAGACCCTGTTTCAAAAATCCTAAAAATGGGTTGTGGATGTAGCTCACTATGAAGGCCAGTGTACCACACACATACATAGAGTTTTTGTTTTTTTGTTCCCCCCTGAGACAGGGTCTTGCTCCATAATCCAGGCTGGTCCTGAACTCACTGTGTGACCCAGGCCAGCTTCAAACTCACAACAATCCTCCTGCCTCAGCCTCCTGAGTGTTTAAATTTGTGAAATCACCAATGTGTGCCACCATGCCTGGTTTATATGAGCCTGGGAAATTGAACCCAGGGCCCTTTACTTGCTAGGCAAGTGCTTTGACCCATGAGCTACACCCGTAGGCTTACGTACAGATAACTCTTGCTCAGATACTCAACTTTCTTGTTTTTTTCCACAATTAAAATTGATGGTATATTAGGTCATAGAGTTCTTGCAAGGGTTAAATCAGAAAAATGCTCTTAAGTGCTTACGCATAGAAGCATTTATGTTAATTATTAAGCTAATTGATACATTTAGCTACGTTGATATCTCACCTATGAAAAATTGGGTTGTCTGAACCTACTTAGAAATTCTTGGTCTAACTTTTCTTAGCTTGTTATGTCTTCAAACAAATCATGAGCTTCTTGAAAATAACAGCTTTCATATTTTTTTTTGTTATATCTTAGGCAGTAGTCAGCCTATAAGCATGGAAGATATCTATATCTATATATATATAGATAGATATATATTTAATATAGGGACACAAGGACCATGGTATCCCTTGAGGATAATGTTGTAAAAGTGCTTTTTAGGTTTTTGATGTGAACTATTTTTTTTTTTTTTTTTTTTTTTTTTGGAGATAGAGTCACATGTAGTCCAGGCTGGTCTGGAACTCACAGCAAGTCCTCCTGCCTCAGCCTCCCAAGTGCTGGTATTACAGGTAGGCTCCACCACACCCAGTTCGTGTGTTGCTGGAAATTCAAACCCAGGGCCTTGTGCTTGCTAGGGAAGCACTTTAACTGCTGAGCTGTGTCCCCCTTCCTGCTGATGTGATTCTTTACTTTGAGTCTTTGAGGAACTTCTTTCTTACTATAGAACAAGCACCCTAAGAAATACAGTAGTGGATGAATTACAGTTTATTAAGTCATTTAAATTTCTTTAATCTTATTAGCTATATGACATTCTAACATAGTTGGCTTACCTTTTATCCAGGTTTCTTTCATTACATCCCAGTAAAGGGGAATCATAACAATAAAGTTAAATAATTGAGATGAGGTAGATTTAATTCTGATTGTAAATGTATGTCTTTTTTTCCCCCCTGAAGTAAGTTCTCAGATTTATAGTAACATAAGCAAGCAGATAGGAATTTTCTTCCTTTCTTTTTTCTTTTCTTCCTTTCTTTTTTTGTACTGGGGAATGAACCTAAGCTCTCTGTTGGTATTAAGCTACAATCCCCAGCGTGTTTTTTCTTTTTATTTTGAGACTGAGTTGCTAGTTTGGCCAAACTGGGCTCAGATTTGCAGTTCTCCTGCCTCGGCCTTCCACAGTATTGAGATTACAGACTAGCTCTGGAATTTAACTGTATTCTCACTTCCTGCTTTTGTTACTCCATCTCTTCTTAAAGAAGCTTCTCATACCTTTTTCTCTGGTCTGACAATTTGATGTTCAGTCATTTTTTTTGTATGTTCTTTGTTCCTACTCATATTTGACCCTTTCTTCAAGCTGTTACCACAGATCAACAACAGTGAGCCAACTCTGCCTCTCATATATAGAGCAGAGAGGATCACTTCATATTAAATTGTCAGTACGGGGCTGGTGGATAGATCAGTGGTTAAATTGCTTTCCTAGCAAGTTTAAGGCCCTGGGTATGATTGCCCAGTACCACATAACCCAGGTGTGGTGGCGCATACCTATAATGCCCACATTTGGAGGGCTGAGACAGGAGGATTGCTATGAGTCTAAGGCCAACCTGGGCTACATAGTGAAGTCAGGACCTGCTTGGACTACACAGTTGAGACTCTTGTTTCAAACAAATTAATAAATGAATGAGTTTCCACTGGGGTGTGAGTGTTAGTGAATGCAATTGCTGGATTTTATAAAATTTCATACTAGGGAGCTGGGGCCATAGTTCAGTCATTCAGAATACTTGCCTGGCAAGCTCAGTCCCCCAGCATCACATAAGTTGGCTGTGGTGGCACACACCTGAAACCTCTCGTATCACTTGGGAGGCTGAGGCAGGAAGATTTTGGGGCATTCAAGGCCAGCCTGGGTTACATAGTGAACTCAGGACCTGCCTGGGCTACAGAGTAAGACCCTGCCTCAAAAAAACTTTTTGTACTGGGATCAAGCATTTTGTGAGGCTATTTAGAGATGATGGAATTGTAAAACCCTCCCAAAAGGCATGACTTGGAAAACATACTAGAAACCCAGTACTTGGGATAGTGGAGGAGAGAATCTTACTTGATGTTTAATGCCATTTGAAAGATGCATGTGATGTAGGACTTGTCTTTAGCCCCATAAGTCATAATTTTTGGAAAGCTAATCTAGTTGAATGTTGATTCATATTAGGAATTACAGTTGCTAATATTTTTGAGGATGTGCAGCTGCTTTATATCTTCTGTTTTTTTTCCATTTAATCCTCATTCAACCTAGTGCAATGGCTTCAGTTATTGTAAATTAGCTCATGTATAGTGAGGCTGAACCAGGATTCAAACCTCTAAAACTGTGTCTAGGCCTTCTGTTAACATTATCTAATAGCCTCTTTTTTCTTTTGCCAAGTTTGCAGAATATTTGTACATAAATTCTCTTTAAAATCTATCAGCTCTCCTGTTGTGTGTGATATTCTTTATTTTTACATGAGAAGATGGAATGTTGTCACATGTGATGCTCAAAGTGGCCTCAAAATGACCTAGACCTAGATCCATTTCTGATTCCAATCTCTCTGTCATTGTGTAGTTTTACTAAATATAAGGTCAGTTATATAAGTAAATAGGGTCATTCCTGAAAGTAAATTTTTTTATTTTATATATAGGAATTTTATCTTGATGGAAAGTGATATAGTAATGTTTTAGAAGTGCTACTTAAGTCTGTAAAAAACTTCACAAAGATAGGAACATTAACCAATTTTTAGTTTTTTTTGGTGTCTTAAGTATAATTGTCTTATGAATTTTTTGTTTTGTGGCTTAGTTTACTATTATAGTAATGTTCTTAGGTAATTCAGAAATGAGTCCGTAGTTTTCTCTGCTTTATGTTTAGTTGCCACAAATAGGGTGAATGAATGATTGATTAGGAGATGTCCTTTTTTTTTTTTTGGACACAGGGTCTCGCTCTGTTGTCCAAGCTGGTTCTGAACTCACTGTGGAGCCCAGACTGATCTCTGAACTCATGGCAATCCTTCCTCAGCCTCCTCAGTGCTAGGGATTACAGGTGTGTGCCACCCACCATCCCCAGTTTATGTAGTCCTGGGGAATCAAAATCAGAGCCTTGGGCTTACTAGGCAAGCATTTTAACCACTCAGCTATTCCTCCAGTCCTAGAACAGGCCTTGGCAGAACTAATATAGTGGTAGAAAGGAAGAGTGTGTTTGTGAGGAAGTAATTTAAAATATCAGTTCTACATCTCATGCCAGTTCCTCTAAGATGTGAAATTTCATAAATCTCAAGTTTGACAATTTGAAAAGAAGTCATATGTTGATTAAGAGGCTGACCTCTGAATCAACTCCAAAATCATGGAGTAAAGCACCTCACAAGAAGAATGTAGCAAGGCTGGAAATCATCCATTTATATAATCTCATCTGGTTTTAAGGGACTGCTTGCTGTAGGAGAAGCAGCATATGTCTAGAGTTAGTGTTTTTTAGGACAGACTCTCCTTTCAGATTCATAGTTCCTTCTTTGGTGACTGGGGTTATTGGTAGGAATGCCACTTTATTTTCCTCTTTAGCTTCAGAGTAAACTTACTCATTTCACCCCATAAGTTACTCTCACTGTATCTCTTTTTTTTGGTTCTAGGGATAGATCCAGAGTATCATACTAGTTGTATCCCCAGAACCTGTTTCGTTTTTAATTTTTGCTCTTTTCTTTACAGTAAGGTCTAAATTGCCCACTCTGGGCTTGAATATGCAAATCTTTCTTCCTCAGTGCAGGTCAGTAGGTGGGGCACTCACATACAGTGTTGATATTACAGGTGTTGAACCACCACTCCTGGTTTCTGTGAGTTATTCTGGTATAACAAATATTTAATTCTTACCTCCCAGGAAATTAATTGACATCGCCTATACTCTGTATCTTACTAATGACTTTAAGCTACAATAGTTGTAGAAGATGATAAAAAAGCCAGTTGATATTTTTTTCTGTGTTCTAAATAACTTGTTGCTATAGAAATTAATCAGGCAGTAAATATTGGGTGTTTTGAGAGTATTTGAATCTCAGTGAATGTTTCACTGGTTAATGAAAATAGTTAAGGTATTGACTTGAGAAACTGAATATTTATGAATTATTGTTAGTATTTTATGTTGTATGTGGTGATTTAAAGATTATTTCTTAGTGATTATGCTTTCTAAAATATCTAATTTATCAGGTAAATAGAAAAGCAGAGATTCTGTTTTGAGTTTGAATTAATTAATTAATTAATTTTTGAGACAGGGCTTGCTCTGTAGTCCAGGCTGGTCTTGAACTCACTCTGTGGATTAGGTTGGCCTCAAACTCACGGTAGTTATCCTTCCTCAGCCTCCCAAGTACTGGGATTACAGGTGTGCACCACCATGCAGGGTTTGCATGGTGCTGGGAAATTGAACTCAGGGCTTTGCACTTGATAGGCAAACACTTTAATCATTGAACTATTCCTCTAGCCCCTGAGTTTTGATTTTTATTTAGCTCAAGTCAATTTTTTAAGTGTCAGATAGTAAGACTGTTAAGTTTTAAAATTGTTTTGTGGCTCTAGAAAAGAAGTGAAGATTTGAAGGGGATAGCAGAAATTTAGAGTGAGAAAGTACACGTCTTCACATTGGCTCAAGAAATACATTGAAAAGGAACTTGAACATGAAAAATGCTGTTACTTATTCCCAGTTTCTCTGTTGGTTTGACTGGACTACTTTTTTGGAGGATACTGGTTAAATATTTGCACATTGATAGGAAATTTAATATTGTGACTACTGCTTTTGCCAGTACCCAAGGAAAAGAGTGTATCTATCTGCTAGGAAAACTTGAAACAATATGCTTCAGGTGTAACATCTAACTCAGATTATTTCACGTTATGAGGTGCCTTACCCTCATCTGAATTTGAGGGGGTAATTTTTGTTACCAGTAGCCACTATTTTCTTAGCAGAATTGTGATACTTTGTGCAGCAAGCACACTGAGCAACACTTAAATATACCAAGTGGTATGCAGAAAGCAGGCTGAATTGGTCGAAGAGATATGTGACTTTTAAGTCATTTCTTAGCCACTTGACATTCTTCTGACAGGGACTGCTAGAGAACAAGGTTTTTTTGTTTTTGTTGTTGTTGTTTTAATTTCATTTTCTGAAGCAAGATCTTACTATGTAGTCTAGACTGGCTTTGAACTCACTGTATACTCCAGGCTGACCTTTGACATAAAAGTGATCCTCCTGGTTCAGCCTCTTAATTTCTGTGGTAACAGATGTTTGCCTTTACTCTCAGTATCATTTTCTTTCAGATACTCTTCAGAGGCTTTTTTTTTTTTTGAAATTAAGATTTTCTCTGCAGTCCAGGCTGTTCCTGAAATTACTATGTAGCCCAAGCTGACCTTGAACTCATAACAGTCCTCCTGTTTCATCCTCCAGAAAACTGGGATTGCAGGTGTGCACCAACAGTCCTGACTTAGGTAGTGCTGCGGAATTGAACTCTGAGCCTAACCACTGCTATTCCTCTAGCCACTGAACATTCTACATTGTTGATGTGCTTGCTAGTTCTCTCTCTTCTTCTCTCCTTCCTCTTGCTGTTTCGTCAACAGGTGGGAGGGGTTCATAAGTTTCTTGAGAAAAACTATAGATAGTATATTCCTTGTATGAATTACATTTTGTTGGAATAACTGTGATGTGATAGCATTTTTATATATAGAAAGCTTTTGGTTGTTTCAGGTTTTTTTTTTTGTTTGTTTGGTTTTTTGCAGTACTAGATATTGAACCCATGGTCTTCTCACTGAGTCTCTAGGTGTTTTGTTTTTGAGATAGGCTCTCACAAAGTTGCCTAGGCTAGAATTTATGATCCTCCTACCTCAGCCTCTTAGAGTACTATGATTATGGACATGAGGCCACCACACCCTGCTGGAAAGTGTTCTAAGTACAGTTGATTTCTCCAGAAGTTGATCTACCTTATTCTGAAAGATAATTGAAGGATGACTTGGCTAAACTTTAATTTTGAAAATACGCAAGTTTTGCTAGCCATTTCAGCTCATCAGTACACCTTCTTTGTGATACATTAAAGCAGTCATGTTAAAATTCAACATATAAGTCCAGTGTAGTGGGGCAAGCCTGGTCCTTGCTACTTGGAAGGCTAAGGCTAGAGGATCTCTTGAGCCTATGCGTTTGAGACCAACTTAGGTAACATAGAGAGACCCATGTCAAATAAGCTAACAAACATATATACACATATTCCTTCTTTATCTTTATATTCAAATCTCTTAATTTTGGGGGGGCCAAAAGTGTTAAACAGATGAGAGAATAAAAACTTGTCCCAAGGTTCAATTATGTAGGCCATTATTTCTGTTCTTTTTGTATATCCTAGGATGTTCCAATTAAAATCCCTTATGAAATATAATGAAATGATCAAATTTTGTAAACATGATTTAATATTTTATTTTGGCAAAGTGTTTTATAAATATGTTAATATGGAGATAGTGAAAAATTCTGTAGGGGGAAATCCCAAAAAAATTTGAAGAGGAAACGCCTACACAGGAACAAATAGTCTGTAAACATAGCCCTTGGAACTTAATATGGTTTCAGTTAAAAGAATAAACATCTTCTCTATGTGACTTAGGCAAGGTCTTTGATAATCTTGCTGTGTTAGTTTAATACTTTAGTTTATTTCCATGGTTATCTCCCCCTAGTGGCCAGGAGTCTTCTTTAGGGCTAGGACTTTTTTTGGTTTGGTTGGGGTGTTTTGGTTTTTAATTTTTACTTTTATTTGTATCTTTTCATACCAATTATCTAGCTGTTACTCCATATTCAGTTTGACCTGTTGTATGAATTGCATATATGAGTGAGGCTGGAATGATTATCGTAGGCAAGAGAACCATTTGATATAAGATATAAAATGATAGAACTGTTTATTTCTCAAAGGATGGTTTTGAGCATATTAAATTTAACCCTTTAAAAGCGTAATAAAACATGCATGATAAAATTTACCACTTTCTAATGTAACTGTTTGGGGAAACTACTTGTCTCTGGTACTTCTCTTCACAGGCACACATGGGAAATAAGATGAGGGAGAGAACTGGATGATGGCTTAAAAAAAAAGAAAAAACACATTTCTGTAAGGAATTATAAGTGAAAGCCCCCAGATATGGTTCCTAAAAATATTTTGAACAATGATGGCATTATTAGAGTAAATAAAAAATCTACTAAAGTTGACTCTGTGGCCTTTTGAAGATGACTTATGGCCATCAAAGTACTAAGTAAGAGGGGTTTAGCTAGGTGTTGTGATGCATGCCTTTATTCTCAGCACCTAGAATGTTGTTACATTCTTTGACTTAATTCTGCTCTTTCACATGTCTCTCTCCCTAAGAGACCATTGCCTCATTTTCTTATGTAGTTATGTACTTACTGATGCCATGCAGTCGATTTTAGATCATAGCACCTAGCTTTAAATTGCAGGTTTGATTATTTTTTTTACATTTGTAAAGACAGAACTACTTGATGTTTACCTCTGCCACTTATTTCAATAGTTATGTTCTTAGCAAATTTCTATAAATTTTAATACTGTTAGAAGTAAAATGTATTAAAAGGTAAATTTGCAGCTTAACTGTTTATAACATGAAGTAAGATTAGCGTACTGTAAAATTCACTAAAGTGTATAATTTAATTTTTAGTATATTCATAAAGATGTATAAATATAATTCCAAAACATTTTCATTGCTTCTGAAAGAGATCTGTATACTTAGCAGTTACTTCTATTCTTCTTTCTCCCCAGCTATTGTCTGTCTGTATGGGTTACCTATTCTAGACATTTTGTAAATGAAATCATACTGTATCTATCTGGCTTCTTTTAATTGGCCTGTTTTTTTCAGGTATACCAATACGGCAGTACTTAATTCTACTTTATTTCTTTTTGTGGCCTGTTTGTATGGTTTTATATTTCTCTACATTCATGCCTGTACTTGGCTATTGTGCCTTTTCTTAGTTTTTTTTTTTTGGGGGGGGGGGTGGGCGGTGTCCGTGCTAGGGATGGAACCCAAGGCTTCATGCATGCTAGGCAGACATGCTGCGACTGAGCTACACCAGTCCTCTTGTCCATCTTTTTGATTATAGTGGTCTGAATGGGTAAAAGTGGCATTTCACTGTGGTTTTGATTTACATTTCCCTTAATGCCTAGTGATATTGAACATCTTTATAGCTACTTATTTGTATGTTATCTTTAGGGAAGCTTTATCTTTAAAATTAGATATTAATGGTCTGCTGTATAGGATGCTGTTGTTTAGCTTTCTTTATCTGAGATAAAAAGTTTGTCTCTATTAATTCAGATATTGTAGTCTATACTTGAGGCTCTTTTACAAAACTAAACTTGGGTGTAGTCTACGAAAAGATACTTATATCATCATTTAAATTTCTACAAAGACAGTTGATCTACGCTTCTTTTTGTCCTTTTTTTTTTTTGAGACGGGGTCTCATGGTTTAGTTCAGGCTATCCTGGTACTAGCTATCTTATCCATCCAGCCTCAAACTTGTGACCCTTATGCCTTAGCCTCCCAAGAGCTAGTATTACAGATGCGCATGCAGTATTACACCTGACAGTTTATTCCAATTTTTATAAGATGTAAAATATGTAGTAGTTCCTAATGTGGTTATGTTTTTACTGTGAATTTATATATTTAAGCTGAAAAGGTTAGCTCAAGTAAAATACACAGGTAGGGAATACAATAGCTCGTTAAGACATTGTTTGTTACTCTGTACATTCTGAAACCATCAGCACACTTTGAGTTGAGAGAAAGCCAAGTTATGTAAGGCAAGAAAAAATAGAAGGTTTTCAGCAAAATTTTAGCAGCTAAGGTTGAAAGCAGCATTATGTACATGCACTGAAACACTTAATTGCTTGTAGTAGGCACGAAAAAGTATGTAACTTAATCTGTATTCCCTTGTTTCCCAGCGTGGTACCATGCGACGACGCTATGAAGATGATGGCATTTCAGATGATGAAATCGAAGGGAAAAGAACTTTTGACTTGGAAGAGAAACTTCACACCAACAAATATAATGCCAATTTTGTTACATTTATGGAAGGGAAAGGTCAGTATCATTTTAGTTCAGAGCTGAAGCCCCTTGACATAAGGTTACAGACAACTGAGTTTAGCATCTCTGTAACTAAAATACTGTTATAGGTTAATGATACTTATCTATTTTATTTGATTACATAATGCCACTTGTACATATTCTCTTCTACTCATTCTTTAACCTTGAACCATTCTATTAGAAGATTTTTTTTTTTTTGAGATAAGGTCTTGCTCTACAGTCCAGGCTAGTCCTGAACGTAATATGTAGCCTAAGCTAGCCTGGAACTCAGGGCAATCCCGTGTTCTCAGCCCCTGAATACTGGGATTACAGGCGTGTGCCACCACACATGGTTAATTTTTATGTGGTACTAGGGATTAGAACCAGGGCCTTACACACAAGCATTTTCAACCACTGAGCTATGTCTCAAGCCCCTAGAAATTCTCTTTTTGCCTAGAATGGTCACACACACCTTTAATTATAGAACATTGAAAGGCTGAGGCACAGGGATCAAAATTTGAGCCCATTTTGGGCAACTTGGTAACTTAGCAAGATCCTGCTCAAAAAAAAAAAATAAATAAAAAGGAATGGAGATATAGCTCGGTGCAAAGGCCCTGGGTTCCGTCTTCAGTACTGCAGAAAGAAAAAATGTTGTCCTTTATTATTAGGGTAGGAATGTTGTTGTGACTCCCCCGTCATCCCCCCACCCCAGAAAAATTCTACCATTCCTTAGTTTGGGTCTAACTTAAAATAGTACAGTAAAATCCCTTTTATGCATTTACCCACCTCACTGAAACCAAGGGTAGGATTCTACGTGTAACATGTAGCTTTGATCCTTAGCAACCTAACAAAAGTGTGTATTGTGATCAGAATTAATTTTTAGGCTGTTAAGAGACAGAGTAGGGGCTTTAGGAATGGCACAGTGGTTAAAGTGCTTGCCTTGCAAGTAGAAGGTCCTGAGTTCAGTTCCCCAGCACCACATAAAGCTGGGTGTGATGGTGCATGCTTGTAATCCCAGCACTCAGGAGGCTGAAGCAGGCAAATTGTCCTGAGGCCAAGGCCAGCCTGGGCTACACCAGTGGATTCAGGACCAGCCTGGGCTACAGAGTGACACCCTGTCTCAAAAAAAAAAAAAAAAAGAGACAGAGTAATGATAATTTCTATTTAGGTTATTTTAGATTGGAGTTATTAATGGTACTACCCTTTATTGCTTATGTTCTGAACTTCCTACAGAAACAGACATAGCTGCTCTTAAGTGTGCTGTATTTCCTATGACGTGCTTCTCAGGAGCAAACATGTTTGTTGTCTAACAGAGTACATGATCCTTTTATTTTTATCTAATTGTACCTCTGTTTCTAATTATTGTTTTCCTGTGGTGATAGATTTTAATGTAGAATACATCCAGCGTGGTGGCTTGAGAGACCCTCTGATTTTCAAGAATTCCGATGGACTTGGAATAAAGTAAGTGTTCTGGGCATGGCTAGGTACAATTACAAATTCCCTCTAACACTCAGAGCTATAAATAGTGGCAGCATTGAGAATTCAGAGTAGTACATAATTGATTTTTTATTTGTTTTTTCTGAGACAGGATCTTACTCTGCAGTTCAGACTGCTGGTCTTCAACTCACTATGTAGCTCAGGCTGGCCTTGAACACATGGAAATAATCCTCCTACTGGAGAACTTCCAAACTGGGGTTGCAGGCTTGTGTCACCATCCCCAGCTTATGTGGTACTGGACAGTTAAACCAGGGCCTTGCACTTGCTAGGCAAGTGCTTTAACTGCTAAGCCATATCCCCAGCCCCAAATAGTACATAATTTAAAATAATTATTTTAAAACGTTGCCAGGTGACGTGCACATCAGTAATTCTCACACTCTGAAAGTCTGAGGTAAGAGGATCCCAAGACTGGGCAGCTTGTCAAGATCCTGTCTCAAAATAAAAACCAGCTAGAGGTATAGCTCAGTACAGAAGCCCTGGGTTCAATTTCTAGTTCAAGGTGCAAAAAGTATGTTTTTCTTTCATTTTTCAAATGATTCATATTACAAGTGAATTTAAAAACACAGATGAAAGGGCTAGAGGAATGGCACAGTGGTTAAAGCACTTGCCTTACAAGTGGAAGGCTCTGAGTTTGATTCCCCAGCACCACATAAAGGTGGATGTGGTGGTGCACACCTGTAGTCCCAGCACTCGGGAAACTGAGGCAGGAGGATTGTCATGAGCCCAAAGACTGGGCCACATAGTGAGTTCAGGAGCAGCCTGAGCTGCAGAATGAGACCCTGTGTCAAAGAAAGAAAAAAAAACCATCTGAGCTAAGAAAAAATCTGTTAGTCTACACCCTTAAATAATCATTAACGTTTTATTGTATTTTTGTATATCTATGTGTGAATATATAATGTAATTTATAGTTTTAAAAGTTAATTTAATACTAAAAGTGAAAATAAATGTATCTGATTGATATTCTCCCAGTACTTTTTTTTTTTTTTTTTTTTTTTTGGAGACAGGGTTTCAGCTCAGGCTGGCCTCCAACTCAGAATAATCCTCCTGCCTCAGCTTTCCAAGTGCTGGGATTACAGGCATATGATACCATGCCCAGTTTGTGAGGTGCTGGAGAACCAATCCTAGGGCCTTGTTCTTGCTAAACAAGCACTTTAACTGCTGAGATATGCCCCCCCAACCCTGAATTCGCAGTACTTTTAAGATAAAACCTCTGACTAAAGATACGATGTTTCCATTTATGCTTATTGGTGTTTGTTTCATAGGATGCCAGATCCAGACTTCACTGTGAATGATGTCAAAATGTGTGTGGGTAAGTATGTGCCTTTGAAGCTATGTTTGAAGCAAAAACTTAAGACAGGACTGAATCTTAAATCTCTGATATTTAAGACATAAGCTACTGTCCGTCTGTGTATCTAGGGTTTTGCTTTGTAGTCCAGCCTTGTCTTAAACTCAACTATGTAGCCCAAGCTGGCCTCAAACTCACAGTAATCTTCCTGCCTCAGCTCCCTGAGTGCTGTGATTACAGGCCTGTGCCACCATGCCCAGTTTATGTGGTGCTGGGGAGTCAAACCCAGGGCCTTGAGCTTGGTAGGCAAGTGTTTGAACCTCAATCCCAAAACTACTCTTTTATTAGCAGCCTAAGAGTTTTCTCAGAGGAAGTTAACAAAAGTTGCTTCATTTAATATTCATTAGGTACAGAACCTTTTCATTTATTCCTATTCATTTTTCCCTATTTCCATTATGTGTGCCTTACAAGATAACATACCCAGAAATCTGAGCCAAAAAAGAGGCATCTAGAATCTGTGATTCTGTTTCCTTATCACAAAAGCAGTAGAGATTTTGTTTTTAATTCTCACCAGTGCTTTAGGCTAACTTGCTCATTTATTAGCTTGTCTAAGACTTTAAACTTCAGAAGCTTAAAAGTAGTTGTATTGAAACTCTTTTCTAAGATTGGTTAAGTTGTGTCACAAGCTAATTGAAGACAAAAACAGGGTCAACAAATATTCTTAATTTTCTACAGACAGTTGGTATTGACTGTGGCCCTGAAATACCTCAGTATTTTTATGAGATTGGGAAGGATAGCTCTCATAAGAAGGCTTTAAGACAACACGATGACATGAAGCCTTTAGAAATGTCTCCAACAGGACATGAAACAAAAACAGTTTTTGGACTCTTCCGTCTTACTCTATTCAGTTCTCCCAGCTGAAACTCCAGTGCCATGCTCTGCTTTTGAGATTAAGTATTGTAGTACTGGCTAGGCTCAGTGGCACAAGCTTGTAATCCTAGCATTCTGGGAGCCTGAGGCAGGGTGATCATAAGTTCAAGCCCAGCCTGGACAATTTAGCAATTTAATGATACCCTGTCACAAAAATTAAAAAGTGGTCTGGAAGTGTAGCTTGAGGTGAAGACCCTGCATTGGATGTTTAGTACTGAAAACAAAGTATGGCAATACTGTCTCTTGCCCACTCGAGGGCCCTTGGCAGACCACTGAATGAAGTCTTCTGTTAGATTCTAGCCATCTGCACATTCTACTGTATAGCAGTTGCTAGGTTGTCATAACTATGTAGCATCTGTTGAATAAAATTAAAATGCTTTCCTTCTGGTCACAAACAAATCGTTTTCTCCCAGGGGCCCTCCCATAACCTGTGTGAATACTTACCAGTCCATTATTTCACTTCATTTTGAGATGCTAAAGATTGAATCTAGGACTTTATTCATTCTAGGCAAGTGCTGTACCACTGAGCTCCATCCTAACCCTCCTCTTCCCCCGACTTTCTTTTTTTCCTCACTTCCTAGCTCTGTAGCCTGGTCTGCCCTTAAACTCATGGCAGTCCTCCTGTTTCATCCTCCTGAGTGCTGGGATTAAAGGTGTGTGCTACCATGCCCAGTTTTTATGTGATGCTGGGGAATTGAACTCATGTACTTAGCTCTTGCTAGGTCAGCACTTTAACTGCTGAGCCATTTTTCCATTCCAGCCCCTCACTTTCTTTTATTTCATTTCTTTTCTTTTTGTGAGATTGTGTCACTCTGTTGCCCATGCTGGTCCTAAACTCACTATATAACCCAGTCTACCCTTGAACTCAACGTGAGTCCTCCTGCTCAGCCTCCCTAGTGACAGAATTATAGGTATGTGCCACCATGCCTGGCCTATTTCTTTCCTTACCAGACCTCTGAAACAGTAGTTTACTGGGTTAATAAGGTAGTACACAATCATAACTGTTACTGTTGGTTAGACATTCTTATAGTTTATGGTTCACAAATGATCTACATGAAAATCATGTGTGAGAACTTGTTTAAATGGCTGATTGTGGACGGATTGCAGAACTTTTCTTCCCTATAAACAGTAGGTGCACTGGCAGAATCTGTCCAGTATAACTACTTCAGAATTCTTGAGACTGTTGAAGTCTTATATCTTCCAGAGGCAGATTTAGATGGTGTTAATGGTTTGAATTTGGAATGTCCCCCCAAAACCTTATGTATTTGGATGTTACAGAATACATATGGATTCCACCTTCTGTTAAGAGGTCAGAGGGGGTGGGTTATGGTTATGTTGTGGAGGACAGGTAGATTTGGTTACAAATGTGTTTCCTGGAAGAATATAAATTTCTACCCCAGCTTCCTCTGGTATGCCTTGAGTCTTCCTCTTGTGATGCCATGAGCAACTGTTCTCTATCAGATCTTTCTTGCTATTGCCAGTCATCCATGAATGGACTGAGATGTTCTGACACTATGAGCGAAACCTACCTTTCCTTCTTTAAGTTGTGAATGTCAGGTATTGTGTCTCAGCAACAAAAAAGGAATTTAAGATTAACAGTAAAATGTAGGTCATTTCAATTAATTTCAGGTTTTAGCAGAGTAGCAGGTATTACTCCATACCTCCTCACCCAGCAGGTATCTGTGTATTTTTCCTGAAACAAGTGGGAAACACCTTGAAAGAGCCAGGATGGGTGAAAAGGGTTCTATCCCTGAAATTACGGGAATATGTGCTATGATCACAGGTCACTACTTGGGATTATAGAGGTGCAGACAAAGAAGCAGGTGGCATTGTTGAGCCTTTTGTCGTTTTCCGCTTTGGGAGAACCAGACATTAAAGACTAGGGCATTCATGGCTGGAGGAATGGCTCGGGAGTTAAAGCACGTAGGCAGGTGCTAAGTACCTGAGTTCAGTTTCCCAGCACCACATAAGCTGGTCGTGGTGGTGCATACCTGTAATCTCAGCACTGGAGAGGCTGAGATAAGATTTCCATGAGTCCAAGGCCTGTCTGGGCTCCGTAGTGAGTTCAGGGCCAACCTGGATTACAGAGCGAGATCCTGTATCAAAAAAATAAAAATAAAATCTAGGACATTCAAAAAGAGCTGTAGATATGGAAAAATTAGAAAAACTGCACATGCCCAGGCTCAGATGCATGCTCAGAAAAGACATGAAAAGACTTTATTTTACATCTCAGGTTCATCCTTGGCCCAAAGATCCTTCAAAAATTGAAAACAAAGAAAAGACTTTGAAAAATTAATAATAAATGCACAGGAAAACCTGAGGAGAAGGAGGAGAATTTGATTCCAGGAATTATATTATTAGATACCAATGTCCAGTTATTAACAAAGGCATACGAAGAAATAGGAAGTATGAGTGTCTTACTTTTTCATTGCTGTGACTCAATACCTGACACCCACAAATTTAGAAAAGGAAAGGTTTATTTTAGTTCACAGTTCCTGAAGGTCACAGTCCATTCAGGGGCGGCCAGCAGTAACTGAAGTACATGGCAGAGGCAGAGGTGGAGGCAGCTTCTCAGGACATCACAAATAGGCAGGCAAGTTGAGACTAGTTGAGACCAGTCCTAGTCCTAGTCCTCCCAGGAAGGCAGGTGCAGCTTATATACCCTTCCAGGTCTCCACCCAGTGACTAGCCCCTCCTGCATCCAGGTGTGGAAGGTGTGGCCACTACACACCGTTAATCCCAGTTTACACGCCTTTAGTCTTAACTCACACGCCTTTAATCCTAACTGTAATCCACCCCTCCAGACTAGATCCCAATCCACCAATATCACATGGTTCCATAGACAATCCATAACATTAAAATACATGAGACTTTTGGGGGACACTCTAGATCCTAACCACAACAATGACCCATTTCATAGGACAAAAGTAAATCAACAGAAAAGTATCCCTCAGAAAGACCTGATACCTGCTCTTCTAGAGGAAGACTTTTAAACAGCTGTCTTAAAGATGCTCCAAAATTAAAGGGAAGTAGAATGTAAAAAGACAGACTTTTTTTCTTTTCTTTTCTTTTCTTTTCTTTTCTTTTTTTCTTTTTCTTTTTCTTTTTTTTTTTTTTTTTTTTTTTTTTTTTTTTTTTTTTTTTTTTTTTTTTTTTTTTTTTTTGACAGGATCTCACTCTGCAGCCCAGGCTGGTCCTGAACTCACTATGGAGCCCAGGCTGGCCTTGGACTCACAGCAATCCTCCTGCCTCAGCCTCCCAAGTGCTGGGATTACAGGTGTGTACCACCACACCCAGCTTTATGTGGTGCTAGGGAATTGAACTCTGGTACTTAGCGCTTGATTCCGTGCTTGCTAGGCAAACGCTTTAACTGCTGAACCATTCCTGCAGTTCCAGGAATACAATTTCTGAAAAGAAACTTTGGAACTGAAAAGTATACCTGAGGTGTTAAATAAAATTCATTAGGGTTATTTGAAGGCAGATTTGAGCATCCAAAAGAAACAGTGAAAAAAAATAGTGAGCTTCAGATTATGATAATATAAATTAATGAATCTGAGTAATAGAATAATTAAAGCCTGAAGAAGTTGCTGGGCCTGGAGGTACGGGCCTTTAATCCCAGCCCCTTTGGAAACTGAGGGAGGAATATCACAGGTTAAAGCCCAGCCTGGGCAGTTTAGCTACTTATTAAAGTAAGACTTCCTCAAAATAAAAATTTTTTTAAAAGTGCTTCTCAGTGGTACAGCCTTGTGTTCTATCCCAGTATCACTAAAAAAGAGGAAGAAGAGTGAACAGGATCTGCCATGGTTTGAATGTCCACCTCCATAAGTCAGTTGAGTTTTAATTACTGTTATGTTTGAATATGAAATATTCCCCAAGGCTCAGGTATTAAGGGCTAGATTCCAAATATAACAGTTCAGAGATGGAACTCTGTAAAGTGATTGAATTAGGAATATTCTAAATTTATTCATGAACTAATCTAATGATAAATTTGTATTTCCGTTGGTTTATTAAGAGGGCTGAATAGGTTAAAGTAAGTCACTGTGGGATGACATGTGTCTTAGGAACTTTTTCATTGCTGTGACAGAATACCTAACATGTACAAATTAGAGAGGAAAAATTTTATTTTAGCTCATAGTTTCAAAAGGTCACAGTCCATTCATGGGAAACACATGGCAGAGGTGGAGGTAAAGGAACCTCCTCATGGGAATGTAAACAGGAATCCAAGTCAGGTCCCAAAAGGAAGGAAGAAAGTAGCATGCATCCTTCCAGGTCCTGTTACAATAATCTGTCCTGGGTCCAGCCTCAGCGTTCCACCCTTTCCAGGTTTAAGCCCATACCACACTACCACATGTAAATAATATGTAATCCACATTTCTGTCTTCCACTGTATGCCAATAATCCACTACATACCGAGAGTCCCCTACTCCATCCCAGGCCCCCATCTCCTAGTACCACATGGTTCCATAGGTAATAATCCATAACATCCAAATGCATGAGGTTTTTGGGGGCATTTCAAATCCAAACCACAGTACATGTTTGTTTGGGTTTTTTATTGTCGTTTTCTGAGACAGGATCTCACTCTGTAGCCCAGGCTGATCCTGAACTCACTATGGAGCCCAGGCTAGCTTTGGTCTCACAGCAATCCTCCTGTCTCAGCCTCCCGAGTGCTGGGATTACAGCAATTCATGGTTTATAAGAGTGTGAGTGTATTTGTTTTCAACCTCTTCCTTGCATGGTCTTTCCTCCTCTGTTTGCTGCCTGACTGCCGTGATGTTAGCACATTTCCCCTGCCATGCCCTTTGGCTATGATGTTTCTGCATCCTCACCGGTCTAAACCAGTGGAGCAAGCACACTATGGACAGACACCCTGAAAACCAAGGGCCAAAATAGGTCTCTCCTCTTTTATGCTGATCACCTTGGGTATTTTGTCACAGCAGTGAAAAGCTAACTTAACACAATTGCAGTTCTAACATCTAAGAGGTGAGTAAACTGTGGTAGCCCACGCTTATGATACCCTCATTTAAAAAGGGAGAATTTCAGCTCCTTCTCCTCTCTTTCACTCTCTTTCCTTCAAGCAGTTCTGTAATTATGGAGCAAATAGGCCCTTGCCAAATGCTAACTCCATGGTGTTGGACAGCCCATCCTTCAGAACTGTGAGCCAGAAAGTTCTTAATCATTAGGAATTACCCATTCCCAGGTATTTTGTTGTACTAACACAAAACTAACCAAGATAGAGTAAGGGGACATACGGGACACCATCATGCAGACTAGTATACATATTTTGAGACCATCAGAAAGAGGTGAAATATACAGAGAGATTGTTTAAAGAAATGATGGTTGAGAATTTCCCACATTTGCAGGAAGAGTTGAATGTGAATATACAGCTCAGTGAACTACAGGATAAACTTAAAGATTTACTCACCTTGAAATCAAGTCTCTCAGTAGCTAAAGGTAGACTCTTAGGAGCATCAAAAGTTGTGACTTACCATGTAAAGCAATGCTGAGTGAGATTATAAACAGATTTCTCAGAAACTTTCTCTAGTTCAGGGGGCAGTGTGTCACTGTAATCAAAAATGCTAAAAGAAAAAAAAATCTGTCAGTTAAGAATCTGATAATGTGAAGTTGGGAGCACATCTCAGTGGTTAAAGCAGTTGTCTAGCAAGTGCAAAGCCTGGGTTCAATTCTCCAGCACCATATCAGCTGGGTGTTGTGGTGTACACTTCCATTCCTAGCACTGGGAAGGCTGAGGCAGGAGGATTGCTATGTGTTCAAGGCCATTCTAGGCTACATAGGAAGCTGAGGACCAGCCTGGAATACAGAGTAAAACCCTGTTTCAAAATCTAAATACCTGGTAAAACCATCCAGAGGAAAAGAGGAAAATAAGACATTTACAGATAAACAAAAGCTGATGGAGGTTGTTATTGTTAGAGACCTTTCCAGAAAGAAATGGTTGAGAGAGTCTTGCAAGGTGAACTGAGAAGGCTGCACTAACTTGAAACCATATGAAAAATAAAGGTCTCAATAGAGATAAATACATGAGCAATTACAAAGGTTACTACTGTAACAATGGCTTGTTAAGATTGGCCTTCCCCCCCCCCCCCCCCCCACCACCACCACCACACATACTGGGGTTTATGCCCAGGGCCTTTGTGCTGGGATGTATCCTCATCCCTTTAAGTTTATGGGGAGTTTTTGTGTTGTTGTTGTTGTTGTTGTTGTTGTTGTTGTTGTTGTTGTTGTTGTTGTTTTTGAGACAGGTTTTCACTCCTTGGTCCAGGCTGGTCCTGAACTCACTTTGGAGCCCAGGCTGCCCTTGGACCCAAGGCAGTCCTCCTGTCTCGGCCTCCCGAGTGAGTGCTGGGATTACAGGTGTGCATCGCCACACCCACCTTATGTGGTGCTGGGGAATCGAGCTAGGGTACTTAGCGCTTGATAGGCAAGCGTTTTAACTGCTGAGCCATTCCTCCAGCTCCCGTCATCCCTTTTTAAATTGTTTCCTTTAATAGAGTTTCACCAGTTTGTCTAGGGCTGTCTCAAACTTGTGATTTTCCTTCCTCAGCTTCTCAGAGTGGCAGGATTGCAGGCAGGTGCTACCATGCCTGACAAAACTGGTAGTTTTTTTGTTTTAAATAGACAATGAGCTCGCTACATAGCTCATGCTGGCCTCGAATTCATGGCAGTCCTGCCTCAGCCTCCCAAGTGCTGGGTTTATCGGCATGTAATAGAAACTAACTATAACAATATTTTTCTGTATAATGTAATAGACTAATACATTTAAAAGTTATTTGGGGGTAGAGGAATAGCACAGAAGTTAGAGCACTTGCTAAACCCTAGGTTCTCTTTCCTAGCACCATATAAAATGAACATGGTGGCACGTGCCTGTAATCCCAACTCTGAGAGTCTGAGGCAGGAGGATTGCTGTAAGTTTGAGGCCAGTCAGGGCTATATCATGAGTTTAGGGACCAGCCTAGACTATGGAGTGAGATCCTATCTCAAAAAGAAAAAGAGAAAAGAAAAACGAAAAAAAAGTATTTATGTTTAGGGGCACAGAATATATAAGGATGTGATTTTGAGACATTAAAACCTAAAGGTTCTAAAGATAGAGCTATAAAGGATCACAATATTTATGTGTTGTCATATTGTTATTAACTCAAAATATAGTGCTTAAATGTAATCCTCATGATAACTAAAGTCAGAATAGCTATAGAATATATACAAAAAGAAAAAATAAGAGAAATTTATACATTTCATTAAAAAATCAGTTGAACACAAACATTAAATAATTCAGCAAATGAGAGACAAAGCTGTAATCAAGAAGCAAAATGAGGAGATGGCTGGAGGAATAGCTCAGCAGTTAAAAGCACTTGTTTAGCAAGTGCAAGGCCCTGGGTTTGATTCTCCAGCACCACATAAGGTGGGTATAGTTGCACATACCTGTACTCAGCAGCCAGAAGGCTGAAGCAGAGGAATTGCCATGAGCTTGAGGCCTACATGGGTTACATAATTCAGAACCAGCCTAGACGACAGAATGAAAGATCCTGTGTGTCTCCCCATACCACCAAAAAATGGGCAGCAAAATGACAGTATGACAGCAGTATGACCTTTTACATAAAAATGGGTCACTCTATTAAAAAATACAGAAATACTTAACAACAACAACAACACAGTCTTATTGTATGCTTTCTTCAGTGGCCACCATCACCACAGACAAATCAACACAAAGTTTGTGAACTTGACTCAGTCATTGCTCAAGCAACAATTTTTATGACCCTAACTGAATTACAGTCCTTAGCGATAGAATCACAAAACAAGGCAGTGACACCTCCAGAAATGCCAGATCTCCAGAAGCTGACTTGAAATAAGTAATTTACATGAAGTTAAAAACGACAACTAATTGGCCAAAGCAATCAGTGAGTTCAAATAAGACATACTTAAATGCAAGAGATGTTCAGCAAGTTTAACAAGTAATTTACAATGGTCTTAAGTAATAAGTTAATGGGGGCTGAAGGAATAGTTCAGTGATTAAGCATTTGCCTGGCAAGCTCAAGGCCCTGAGATGATTCCCCAGAGCTAATAACCTGGTGTGGTAGTGCATGCCTATAATCCCAGCGCTTGAGAGGCTGAGGCAGTAGGATTGCCCTGAGTTTGAGGCCAGCCTTGGCTACAAAACAAGATCCTGTCTGAAAAAATAAAATACAAAGTTGGGGCTGGAGGAATGGCTTAGCGGTTAAAGCAGTTGCACCCTGTGTCTGATTCCCTAATACCATATGAAGCTGGGCATGGGGGTGCATGCCTGTAATCCCGGCACTCAGGAGTGTGAGGCAAGTGGGTTGTCCTGTGTCCAAAGCCAGCCTGGGCCACACCAGTGAGTTCAGGACCAGCCTGGGCTACAGAGCAAGACATTGCCTCAAAAAAAAAAAAAGAAAAGAAAAAGAAAAAGAAAAAAAAGTTGATGGAGTTTACAGAAGACAGAAAGCTGATGGTGGTAAAAAAGGCAATGCAAGATATGAAGAAACATTTTGGTACAACAGTAGAAAATCTTAGAAGTCAAGCTGAATTTCAAGATATAAAAAATAATATAATCAAAAGCATGGGAAGTTGGCTCCAGCATTGTCACAAAGAGCATCAGACCTTGAAGACAAGGTTGATTAATTAAATTATGACAGTAAGGTAGCTGAATACAACAGCGCTGGATGACTCAAAACTGATCAACCTCAGATTTATGGGCATGAGAGAGATCAAAGGACAACACAAAAGCATAAAAGAATTTATTCATTGAACTCATGGCCAAAGATTTACCAAGTATAAGAAAAAAAATTAATATTGAGGTGCAAGAGCCATAGAGTACAACAGATAACCTTGACTGTAAAAAGAACCTTGCCTTATCACATCATAATCCAAATCTCAGAAATTCAACACAAAGAATATTAAAAGCACTAAGAAAAAAAAAAGACGTTATTCTGTCATGGCAAGCCCATCCAAATGACTGATTTCTCAGTGCAAAACTTAAAAGGCCATGAGAGCGTGGAATGAAATTATTCAAGCTTTAAAAGAAAACAAGTGTCAATGCAGATTTTTGTATTAAGAAAATTATCACAGGAAATTTAAGAAGTGAACATTTTTCATGAAAAATCCTAAAGAAGTTTATAACCACTGGACCAGCATTGCAGAAGTACTTGAGGGAATTTTAAGAGACATAGTAGTATCACCAAAGAACACAGAGGAAAGGAAATACCAAAAATGGAAGTTGAGTGCCTGGTAGCAAATGCTTGCCTAGCAAGTACAAGGCCCCAAGTTTAATTTTCCAGCACATAGCTGGTGTGGTGGTACACGTGTAAACCCAGCACTCAGGTGTCTGAGGCAAGAGGATTGCCATGAGTCCAAGACCAGCCTGGGCTCCATAGTGAGTTCAGGACTAGCCTGGACTACAGAGTGAGACCCTGTCTCAGGGGAAAAAAAAAAAAAAAAAAGTTGCTGTGTAGCTCCTTGATTCTCTAGAGCATTTACCTAGGTAGTGCAAGGTCCAGGTTCAGTTCCCCCAGCACCACATGATTGTTGGACGTGGTGATGCATGTCTGTAGTCTCAACACTCAGGAGGCCGAGGCTGGAGAATTGCGTGAATTCAAGGCCTGCCTGCACTCCATAATGAGTTTGGGACCAGACAGGACAATAGAGCAAGTCAAGTCCCTGTCTCAAAATCACCTACCATATGACTAAGTTGGCTTTATCCCAGGGATGCAAGGATGGGTTATTATATGTAAATCAGTTAATGTAATACACCACAAAAACAAAAGCAAAGGCCAAAAGAAACCCCTGATGAAAATAAGTATAAGAGAACCTAATTTCAAGCTGATAAATAAGAAATTTGTGAGGATTGGTGGCATAGTTAGTGGTTAAAACACTTGCCTAGCAAACTCAAGGCCCTGGGTTCTGTTCCCAGAACACTTATAAGCTGGGCTTGGTGGCACGTGCCTAATAATTTCAGCACTCAGGAAGCTGAGGCAAGAAGTTTAGGCCAGTGTGGGCTACACAGGGAGTTCAGGATCAGCCAGGACTACAAAGCAAGACCCTACCTTAAAAAAAAGGAGCGGGGGTGTGGGGTGCCAAGGTTCGACAGTCCTGCTGCCAACATCATCCTAAATGGGGAAAACTGGAACTGTTTCCCCTAAAATCAGGAACAAGACAAACTGAGCCACTCTCAATACTCCTGTTCAGCACAGTACTCAACCTTAGAACAATTACGGAAGAGAATGAAATAAAGGGAATGCATACAGGAAAGGAAGAAGAAAAACTATACATGTTTGCAGATGATACGAGCCTTTACATTAAAGACCGCAATAACTCCATCAGTAGACTTGTAGAACTAATAAATTGAGCCAGGTTGCAGGTTACAACATCAGTTCACAAGAATGGCAGCATTTCTGTAGAGCAATAATAAAACCATTGAGATCAGAAAAACAATTCCATTCACAGTAGCCTCATAGAAAAATAATTACCTAGGAATCAACCTGACCAAGGAAGTAAGGGACCGCTATACTGAAAACTGGTATTCTGAAAAGAGAAATTGAAGAGAACATTAAGAAATGGAAAGATACCTATTCCTGGATAGCAGAACCAGTATTGTCAAAATGGCCACAGTACCAAAACTGATACACAGATTCAATGGAATTCCAATCAGAATACCAAAAGCATTTCTCAGAAGAGCTAGAAATAGTCCTAAAATTTAGTTTGAACCAGAAGAGACCCCCAGTAGACAAAACAGTCATAAGCAGCAGCACAAAAGCAAGGGGGCATCACAATACAGGATGTCATACTATATTGTGAAGCAAAGGAGGAACTGCAGAAGCAGGTAGGCAGACCAATGAAACAGTTGAACCACAGACAACCTGGAGCACCTGGCACCCTCAGCCATCTGATCTTCCACAAAGGACCAAAAATATGTTGGGGAAAAGATAGCCTCTTTTGGGAAACATGTTATCCACATGCAGAATGAAAACTAGACCCACATCTTTGACCACGAACCACAGTCAAATCAGGGCTCGCGGCGGCCATTCAGGAGTGCTTGCACCGCAAGTGTAAGGCCCTGTGTTCAATTCTCTAGCACCACATAAACTGGGCATAGTGTCACTCATCCATAATCTCAGGATTTGGGAGGCTGAGGCAGGAGAATTGCCATTTATTTGAGACCAGCCTGGGCTGCATAGTGATTTAAAGACCAGCCTGGACTACAGTGCAAGTCAAATTGAAATGGATCAAAGACCTAGATTTTAAATGGAAACAATGAATCTGTTGAAAGAAAAATTAGGCAAAGGCATAAGCACAGGCTTTCTCAAAACACTTAATGTACATGAGATAGCACCAAGAATCAACAGTTGGGATTATATCAAATTAAAAAGTTTCTACACAGTTAAAGTGGATGAAGAGTAAAGAGAGAACTGACGAAATGGGAAAAAATTTGCCAGCTACTCCTCAGACAGAGGCTATTTTCTAGAATACACAATTGAAAAAAAAATTTAGGCCCCACAAAATAGAAGAACAAGTTGAAAAATGGGCAACTGAAGCCAGATGTGGTGGTGCATGCCTGGAATCCCACTGCTTAGGAGGCTGAGGCAGGAAGATGGCAGTGACTTCGAGGCCAGCCTGGGCTACACAATGAGTTCATCACTAGCCTGGACTACAGCGTGAGACCCTGCCTCAAAACAAAGCAAAATGGGCAACTGAAATGAGCGGGCGTTTTCAGAAGTATGAATGGCCAGTAAATACATAAAAAAATGTTCAGCATCTTTATCCATCAGAGAAATGCAAATTGAAGCAACACTGAGGTTCCATCTTCCTCCCATTAGAGTTGACGGTATCAAGAACTCAAAAAAACAACAGGTGCTGATGTGGTTATAGAAAAAGAGGAACCTGCGTTATTGGTGGGATTGTCAACCACTATGAAAAGCAGTATGGATGTTCCTCAGAAAACTGATGTCCAGTTGACCCAGCTATACCTCCTCTGGGTGTCATCCCACAACTATCATGCATGCCTACCCAGGTTTATAACTAATAATAGCTACGTATTAGAAGCAGCCATTGTGTCCATTGATAGAGGAATAGATAAAGGAGATGTGTGTTTACACAGTAGAGTACTGTTCTGTTTTAAAGAAAGAAAAATTTGAGATATTTGTCAGAAAATAGTTGTACTTGGAGACCATCATGCTTAACGAAATGAGAGACAAAGTTAATTATTGCATGATTTCTCTAGTGTGAGAAAATGAAGCTATAAAATAAAAGCAAAATAAAAGAATGATGGAAAAAATAAGATGAACTTTGTGAAGAAGGAAAGCAGTGGAGGAGTTGAAGGGCGTATGGGGAAGGAAAATAAAAATGTTCAAATGTGTGTGTGTACTAATTCCTCAAGTTGAATTTATTTATGGCAAATACATACTAATAAAAATAATTTTAGAAAAATAAAATGAGTAGTGGGCTACAGGCATAGTTAAGCAGTAAAAGTGTTCACTTAGCAAGTATAAGTCCCTTGAGTCTGATTGCCCAGTACCACATAAGGCTGGGTATGGAAATGCACACCGGTAACCCCAGCACACAGGAGCTGAGGCAGGAGGTTTGCCATTTATTTGAGGCCAGGCTTGGCAACCTAGTGAGTTCAGTTCAGAACAAGCCTGAACTATAGAGCTAGACTGTCTCAAAAAGAAAATTGAAAAGACATTTCTTCAGGGAAGATACACAGATCTCCAAAGAAGTTAAGCACATGAAAGAATATTCAATATGACTATCATTATGGAAATATAAATCAGTATATAATGAAGGTCTGGGACATAGCTCAGTGATAGAGGCCTGCTTGCCATGCAGAGACCCTTGAATTTAATCCATAGCACTACAAAACAAAGTATACAGTAAGATACCACCTTGTATCTGTAAATAGGTACTATCACAGAAACCTAACAAGTGTTGGCAAAGATTTGAAGCAATTGGAAACCTCCTGCATTGTTGGTGGGAATGTGAGACCATTATAGACCATTATAGTCATTATAGAAAATAGTGTGATGGTTTCACGAAAAACAAAGGAATTACCACCTAATTGAATAATTTTACTTGGGTATGTATCCAAGTACATACTGGATTTTGGATATGTACCCAAAAGAACTGAAAGCAGAGCATAGTTTACAATAGCAGAATATGGAAATACTTCATCTGTCCACCAGTAGTTGAGTGACTAAACAAAATGTGGTACAGTGTCATGTGCCTCTTAGTAGGGGGTATGTTTTGATAAGTGCACCATTAGGGAATGTGCTTGTGTGAACATCATAGGCTGTACTTACACAGATGAAAACGTCTGTGATGTCACTGGACTAGACAACATTTAGTGCATGACTATGCATAAACAGTGGAATATTTTCCTAAAAAGGAAATTCTGACACGTGCTACAATTTGGATACACTTTGACAACTTTGCAGTAAATAAACCAGTCACAGAAATGTTTCTACTTACATGAAGTAAAGTAGTTCAAATTACAAGGCCAGAAAGGTAGTTGCCAAAAATTAGAGTTATAATGAGTCCAGAGTCTCAGTTTACAAGATAGAAAGAATGAAGGAGCTGGAGGAATGGCTCAGCGGTTACAGCGCCTGAGCAAGCGCTAAGCCAAGCGCTAAGTACCCGAGTTCAATTCCCCAGCACCACATAAACTGGGCGTGGTGACGCACACCTGTAATCCCAGCACTCGGGAGGCTGAGACAGGAGGGTTGCCGTGAGTCCAAGGCCAGCTTGGGCTCTGAAGTGAATCCAGGACGATCCTGGACCACAGAGTGAGACCCTGTCTCAAAAAAAAAAGAAAAAAAAATGAAGGAAGTGAGTGGCAGTAATTACACAACACTGAGGATATGTAATCCCTGAAATGCACACCTAAAGTTAGTTAATTTTGTTAGAGTAGAAGTTTGGCTCGGTGGTGGGTAAATTAGCTGCTCAGTGTTAGATCACTTGCACAAGGTCCTGGATTCTCTCCCCAGCACTGTCAAAAAACCCAAAAATTATTGTAGTTTGTATTTTTAACAATAAAAATAATTGGAAGAAAGTAGAGTCTTGGGTATAATATTTGAATTTCACAAGTAAGCGTATACACACACACACACACACACATATGGTTTCATTTAAGCACTAGTCTCCTTTTGAATTTTTCCCCTTTATGAGTTTTTTCTTTTTTATTACATGCAATTTATTAATATTTTAGTCTCACAAGTTATGGTATAAGTTTTCACAGTCTCACAAGAAATGTTCCTGCCTTTAAAACCAATTTTTTCATTTCTTCAGTAATCTGTTTATCTAATCACTACCTTTAGAAACACTTTGTACTTTATATTTTCTAGTTAATCACAGATATCTTTACTATGATTTCAAAAATAGCCCTGATTATGTCTAATAGGTTTATCAGAAATTACGGGGCTGGAGGAATGGCTCAGCAGTTTAGAGCTCTTGCCTAACAAGCACTACATCAAGTGCTAAGTACTCGAGTTCGATTCCCCAGCACCATATAAGCCAGGCAGTTTGCTGCACACCTGTAATCCCAGCACTCGGGAGGCTGAGACAGAGGGATTGCTATGAGTCCAAGGCCAGCCTGGGGTCCATAGTGAGTTCAGAACCAGCCTGGGCTACAGAGCGAGACCCTGTCTCAAAAAAAATTTTTTTTCATTTGTATGAGTAGATGAGTAACTGTCTGTTCTGAGTTGCTTTTTTTTGTTTTGTTTGTTTTTTTATGATCCTGGAGGATGAACAAAGGGCCTTAACACTGAGCTGTAAATTTTTAAAATTTTGAGATGGAATGTCACTAAATTGCCCGGGCTAGGCTGCAGTTTTTTTGTGGCAGTGTCTTGCTCTGTAGTCCAAGCCAGTCTTGAGCTAACTGTATAGCTCAAGCTAGCCTGGAGCTTATGGCAATCCTCCTGCCTCAGCCTCCTGAGTGCTGGGATTACAGGTGTGCACCAGCGTACTCAACTATTATGTGGTATCTGAGATTGAAACTGGGCCCTCACTCTATGGAAAGCACTCTAATCACTGAGCTCTGAGCCTTCGAGAGTCTTGGGATTACAATCACTACATCTCACTATTTAGGTTCTTACAAGTTTAAATTTGTTTCATGACTGGGCTGGAGGAACGGCTCAGTGGTTAAAGTGCTTGCAAGCGCTAAGTCAAGTGCTAAGTACCAAAATTCGATTCCCCAGCACCACATAAACTGGGCATGGTGGTGCACGCCTGTAATCCCAGCACTCTGGAGGCTGCGGCAGGAGGATTGTCATGAGTCTGAGGCCAGCCTGGGCTCCATAGTGAGTTCAGGACCAGCCTGGACTACAGAACGAGATCCTGTCTCAAAATAAATTTGTTTCGTGGCTGACCAGTGATTGTAAGAATGCATGAACAAAAATATTGATTACCATAATCCATTATTTGTATTTCTTTTTACTAATCCAGTTCTTATTTTCACCTTGAGGTAAAATGTTACTTTTCTAATACCTGTTCGTATCTCAGAAAGAAAGGAAATGATCATGTAAAATGTGTGTGATAGATGCATTGCCTGCTGTTAAGGGACCGTGGAGACTGCTTGTGTTCTGATGCCCATGGGACTAAGGACTGGCCATGTAACTTTGAACAAGTTATTTAGATGTGAAGTGTTTAGAACAGTGTCTGACAAATACTAAATTCTCAGTAGCTGTTTCTGCAACTGTCATTCTTTTATCTAAGTGCTTTGGGATTGAAGGCACTGGTAGGATTAGAAGAATGAAACATGTTTGCCTTTTTTTTATTTTCTTAAATTGAGGCAGGATCTTGCTCTGTAGTCCTGGCTGGTCCTAAGCTCATTGTGTAGCCCAGGCTGCTCTCAAACACACAGCAATCCTCCTGCCTCACCCTCCCAAGTGCTGGGATCAACAGAGTGTGCTACCACATCCAGTTTATGTGGTGCCAAGGAATCCAACCCAGGGCCTTGCACTTGCTAGTCAGGCATTCTAAGTACTGGGCTGTGCCTCCAGCCCATGCTTTGTTTTGCACTACATTCTTGAAGGAAAGCTTTCATTTTTATGTTCAGTTTTTAAAATTTGCTGTTTAGTGGCATTAAGCATTCACAGTGTACAACCATCACCACTGTCTACTTTTAGAACTTTTTATCACCCCAAACCAAAACTACATTACCCGTTAAGTCATTATTCCTCATTCCCGCCTCCCCTTACCTGCTGGCAGCCATTGATTTGCTTTCTGTTTCTGTGGATTTGTCTAATCCAGGCACTTCATATAAATAGAATTTCTCAGTATTAGACTTTGGTGTATGGCTTCTTTCACAGCATATTTTCAAGGTTTATCCATGTTGTAGCTTGTATTAGTACTCTTTTCTTTTTATAGCTGAATATTTTAGTGTGAGTTAACTGTAGTTTCTTTATTCTTTCAATTAATGATAGACATTTGAGTTATTTCAACCTTTTTTAGCTATTATGAATGGAACTACTGTGAATATTTATGCATGTGCTTTTGTTTTAATACCTCTTTGGTTCTTTTGATAAATACCTAGGATTGGAATTACTATCTCATGCGATCATTGCGTATTCAGTGTATTGAACTGCTGAACTGTTTTTCATAGTGGCTGAAGCATTTGGTATTTTCACCAACAACATACAGGGTTCCAATTTGTCTGTTCTTGCCAGTGTTTGTCATTTTTCAATGTAAAATGATGATACTATTAGTATGAAGCGATTATCCCAACGTAATTTTGATTTGACGTTCACTTTTTCCTTAAGTATGAAGAAATATCTACTTCTTTGTGACCATATTCTTATCTCATGCTTTTTATTCCCCATCTCTAACTAGACTGTAAAGTTTGAATACCAGGTTGTACTGTACAGGGCCACATTTATAGTAGGTGTCTGTTAGTCTTACAATTTGGACAGTACTTCCTGTTTCCTTTTCCTTATTTGTTTTGTTTTTTTGTTTGTTTGGTTGGTTGATTTTTTTTTTTTTTTTTTTTTTGAGGCAAGGTCTCACTCTGTAGCCCAGGCTGGTCCTGAAGTCACTATGAAGCCTAGGCTGGCCTTGGACTCAAAGCAATCCCTCTCTTTCAGCCTCCCGAGTGCTGGGATTACAGCCGTGCACCACCATGCCAGGCTTATGTGGTGCTGGGGAATCAAACTCTGGTACTTAGCACTTGGTAGACAAGTGCTTTAACCGCTGAGCCATTTCTCCAGCCCCCTGTTTACTTTTTTTCACCAAATTTTCTGCATATTTTAGCTGCTTCTTCATGGCTTCTCTTATGTTAATGTCTCTGTTTAGAATTGTTTTTTTTGTATATTCTTTTATTAGAATTATATTTATCTTTCTGTCTCTTTTCCTTAAACTTTCTCTGATTAGTTTGGTAAAAGTTGAATTTTTTTGTTTTTACTAGTGTAATTGAGCACTAGGTTTGTATTAAATATTTTACTTTATTGATTTTAAATCTTCGCAGTGGCCCACAAAATGATATTAACTCTCAAGAGATACTAATGTTCAGAGAGTTTACATAACTTACTGTGTAGTGCTTGAGCTGATACTTAGTTCTCTGTCTCCAAAATTATTTTCTCTGTGTACTTTTGTAAAATAACTTATGGTATTCTGAATTTTGTTATAATTGATGGAGAAACTGATACAGACTTTTGTGGCTGTGATGATGCTTTTGTAATGTTGAAAATGTTTGTGGAATGAATGAAATAATTTTCAGCAGGTTTGAGGTTTAAAAAAAACCTCTTAGAACTGAAGAATGGGCAATTCAGATTCCGTGTAGAACCCACTAACTCATTGAATCTTTATTAAAATTGTAGGATAAATTAAATCAGTATTCAAACTTGGATAAAAGTGGTATAGTCAATGAGTTTGAGCATTAACTAGAGTTACACTGCTGGAGTTCTTACCTTGTTTGATCGCCTTGCAAATTTTCTGACATCCTTTTCCTCACCTATGAGATGGATATTGCCCAGCGTTTAGAATTGTTACAATTAGAGATATTTAACAGAGGGTTCAGTACTGACAGGCAAACATGCCGTATGGAGTGATTGTTATTTTCAGTCTTACCTGATATCTTTTTTGTTCTCTGCAGTTTGATAACGTTGCCTGTCTCAAGTGAGAATTTTCACCTTTTCTGTATGCTTAGAGTGTATAGTAATTTCTATTACTGACACCTTAAAGGAGGACAGTTTGTTCCTTGCATTTGTGTTTTATATTCTTGATGTAGTGGAAGTTAGTAGTGTAGTAGAAATGATTAGTATATCTTTCATGGTAGGGAGTCGTCGGATGGTGGATGTCATGGATGTGAACACACAGAAGGGTATTGAAATGACCATGGCTCAGTGGACACGCTACTACGAGACCCCAGAGGAGGAGCGAGAGAAACTCTACAATGTCATCAGCTTAGAGTTTAGTCACACCAGGCTGGAGAACATGGTGCAGAGACCATCAACGGTTAGTCGAATCATTTTGCCTGTGTTGTCATTGTCAGTCATTATCATTAGAAGGGTTGTTATTTTAGTGGGAAAACCTAAAACTTTTTTGCGCATACCAGGATTAGGCTGGATATAAAAAAGAGGGTTTTTGTTTGTTTTGTGTTTTTTTTGAGACATTGTGTTGCTCAGTAGTCCAGGTTGGTCTTGAGCATTTGGCAGTCTTCTGCCTCAGCCTCCTGAGTGCTGGGATTGCAGGCATGACCAGTTTATGTGATGCTGGGAAATTGAACTCAGGGCCTTGCGCTTGTGAGGCAAGCCCTTTAACTGCTGAGCTATTTTCTCCAGCCCCCTATTTGATAAAATTAACTTGGAGTTTAGATGGCTGTTCTTCCTTTTTCAAAATCAACTTTGTATAGGACAAGAAGTATCATTCTGATTTGTTTCACCTATAACTTAATTTAGAAACATTGACCATTGCATGTGATAGAATCTTAAAATTCACTCTTGATGCTATTGGTGGGAAATTCACTTAATCAGTTTCTGTCCTAAACTGGGCATGGTGGTGCGTGCCTGTAATTTCAGCGCTCAAGAGGCTGAGTCAGGAGAATTCCTGTGAGTTCTAGACCAGCCTGGACTACATAGTGAGAATCTGCCTCAAAAATAAATAAATAAATAAAGGAAAAGAAATTTCTGTCCTATTGCTTAGAAACTGAGGAGAAAATTAGCCTAGGTCAGGTGAAGATTTTATGAGATAGTTGCTTGAGTAGGATCTAGTCAATAAGTAGGGGTAATAAAGATCAGCAACCCACCTTTAAAAATAAGCCCTTTTTTTTTTTTTTTTTTTTTTTTTTTTTTGGTGGTCGTTAGCTCTTCCAAAAGCAGATTTTGATTTGACCTGTTTCTTGGCAAAGCATTGGCTATATACATGAGACATGATATTAGGAACATTTCTTTCCCTGAGGAGGTCAGTTTCACTTTGGGAATGTACTTAGTCAATTCCACAGCTTTGCTTTGCTTTGCTTCCATTTAATTCCTAACTCAGAAATCATGTGAAACTTAGTGTCATGGCCCACCTCTGTAGTCCCGACTCTTTAGGAGAATGAGGCAGAAAGCTCCCTTGAGCCAGGGAGTTTGAGGCCAGTCTGGGAAATGTAGTAAAACTAACTAAAATTTAAAAAGCTCAGAGTGTTCTAGCCATTTAAACAAAATAAATGTCTCAATGTTCTACCTTGTCTATATCAAAATCCTAATTATACCCTTTGACTTTCAAGTTGAAATGTGATAATTGCCTGTATCTTTTCTATATATACTAATAAGCTTTGTGACTATTATAACTAGTATATTAATATCTGTAGATAAAGAAGGAAATGTTCTCACTATCCCACTGTTGTGTAAAAAGACTTTTCTTGTCTCTGTTATGAAAGATGCTACAATTAAAGGCAAAATTTCTCATTTTTAATAAAAGCTTCTTTTTACCCTAGAATGACAAAAAAAAATGCTTCCATTATTAGTCATCATTATTTGTTTGGTCATGTGAAAATACAGGAAAATAAGTGATTAGAGTTTTGAGTTTGGCCAGTACTGGAGATTGAACCCAGAGCCTTGTACATGCTATGCCACCACTGTGCTACTGAGCTACATCTCTAGCTCTATTTAGGCTTCTTTTTGTCTTTGTTTTTGAAACAGTTTCTTACTATGTAATACAGGCTGGCTGTGAACTCACTATGTAATCTAGGTTAGCATCAAACTCAAGGAGATCCTCCTGCTTCAGCTTCTTAGGTGCTGGATTACAAGTGTGCGCCACTATGCCTTGTTTACCTATCCCTCTGAATAGCCAAATGTGGTCCACTTAGTAAATAATTTAGTAAGGGAGGAAATAGAAAAATTAAAGTAATATTGTTTATAAGGCAGGCAAATGACAAATTCAAGTCCTGTCTGGACAACTGAAAAACTGAGCAAGACCCTGTCTCAAATAAATAGTAACAAAATGGGCTGAGGATATAACTCACAGAGAGAAGACTGTGTGTTTTAAGAAATGTATTCCTTTAATATTTCTAGAATTTTAACCTGCTATGATTGTAACTGGGCCCTATTGCATTGGTCCCAGTCATGCAGTCCTATAATGCCAGCACTCTGGCAAGCTGAGGCACGAGAATTTCAAGTTTGAACCTGGCTTGGGCGTTTTAGCAGCTTAGTAAGACCCTGTCTCAAATAAACAAGAAAAAAGTGGACTCAGGATGTATCTCAGAGCAAAGGCCTTATGTTCAACTACTGTCCAGTACCCCCCCCCCACACACACACAATTATTTATAAATGTATTCCTGTAATATTTATAGAATTTTAACTTAAAAACAATGACTATGGCCAGGCCTGGTGGCACAGGCCTTTAATCTCAGCACTCTGGGAACTGAGACAAGAGGATCACAAGTTTGAGTCTACCCTGTCCAGCTTAAAACTTAGGGACGTCATGTCTCACATAAAGAGTGAAAATGGGCTAGAGATGTAGCTCAGGGAAAAGGCCTGTGTTCAACCCCCAGTACCACCACCACCACCAAAAAATAAATAAATAAATAAATAAATAAAAGTAGATACAAGTGTAAAACCTGACACCTGGGTCATACTTAACCCATTATTAGGATTTAGAAATATTATCCTTCTTTGTAGCACTCAAAATTCATTCGTTTTGTCCTTTTTTCTTTTTACTTTTTTAGTTTTAGTTTTGTTTTAGTTTGGGACAGTATCTCAATATTCCCCTGCCTCAGTATCCCTACTAGCTAGGTTCGTAGCTACATGACACCCCATGCACAGCTGTCTGTAGTCTGTAGGGGTTTTTTTGTTTTTGTTTGCTTGCTTGTTTTTTGTGAGAGAGGATCTCACTGTGTAGCCCAGGCTGGTCCTGAACCACTATGGAGCCCAGGTTGGCCTTGGACTCACAGCAATCCTCCTGCCTCAGCCTCCCGAGTACTGGGATTATAGGCATGCTCCATCAAGCCCAGCTTATGTGATGTTGAGGAATCGAACTCTGGTACTTAGCACTTGCTAGGCAAGCACTTTAACCTCTGAGCCATTCCTCCAACTCCACTGTCTATAGGTTTAATGTTTAAAGTACAATATCAGTTTATGAAAATTAGAAAAATGCTGTACCACTAAGTGAGAACGAGAACCTATGAGATGGCTCAGAAATAGAAAATTATCTAGAGAGCTGATAGGTATCACAAGTTATCAGTGTCTTTCAGGAATGTAAAACATGGCTGGGAAGATTGAGTCACCTTGTGAAAGCAACTTTTGATACAGAGTAACATGATTTTTCTACTGGTACTTTGCCCAATAGAATATCTTTTCCAGTATATCTCAATAATTTGTTCTTTTTTAAACCCCATTTTATTGAGGTCAGGTTGACATAACATAAAGTGCATGTTCATTTTAAATGTACATTTGCTTGTGTAATAACCATTACATTTCATATACAGAATATTTCTCATGGTGTTTCTTAAACCAAGAGCTACATAATCTTTTTTTCCCCTCACTGTTAGGAATCAAATATTCAAGGTCTTGTACACACTAGGCAACCAGTCTTCCACCGAATTTCATCCACAACCTTATATAATCTCTTATACTGTGTGTGGTCTTTGTTACTTTCAGTATTTATTAGTTCAAATACCTTCCACATGCAAAGCACTGTGCTTGGATGCTGGAGATACAGTAGAAAATAGAATTATTCTTGTACTCTAAAATTGCCTAGAGACTCATAAGGAAGACAGAGAAGAAAACAGGCATTTATATAAACTATATTATGGTGTTTCATAGAGGCTGGAGATACAGCTCGATTATACGAGCATTTGCCCGCACATTCAATCCCAGTACTGCAAGAAAGGGGGAAAAATAGGAACGAGTACAGAATATTGAGGGAGCACATACGAAAGGCCCCCTAACCTAAATTGGAGGAGAATTTGAGCACTCATTTTGGAGGTAGTGTTTGCTAAGGACCTAAGGAACGTAATGAGGCTAAGAGACTGTCTTTGTCACTTTATCATCTCTTTGACAGAATACTCAACATTCACTATTTAAGGTAGGAAAGATTTATTTAGCTCACAGTTTCAGAAGGTCTCACAGTCTGTTCATGGGCAGTTGGGCCGTGGGCAACGATGGAAGCATGTGGCAGAGGCTGGAGAGCTGCTCACTGAGTGGCAGAGAGAAGCCAGTGAGGCAGGAGTCTGTCTAGAGACTCAGGCAAGGCCTAACCTTTCCTGGGAAGAAGGTATAACAGTGTTTCTTCTTCCTTCCTTTTAAGGGTGTGGATATCCCTTACTTGTGTCCTGGTCTACAAATCAACAGCATGTACATATAAGCTCTGCCCCAGTTTCAGCAAGTTGACAGAATCCCTCCAGATCAAGCTCCAAGCATTTACCCACTCCAGCCATGCCATGTCTCCCCACAGCACACTTTTTTCTCAAGTTATCCCACTATGTCCAGATACATGAGGCTTTTGGGGAACACTCCAGATCCAAACCACTCCAGAAAGGGAGATCAGAATCACTGGTAGAATAAGTAGCTTATAATAGCAGTGGCAGAAAAGGAAGGAAGATGGGCAACTTTTCCATGCCCGTTGTAGCATAAAGTGCAGTTCTCTGGTGAGATTAAAGTGATTATTTACCACTATCATTTCTGCAGTAACTAAGAGAGTGATTAAAAACAAAGTGGCAACAAATGGGATAATGGTGATAGAGTGCTTGCCTGCCTAACGTGTGAGACCCTGGCCCTCCAGAAAAGTACCAGATTTGACATGAATGTTTGTCTGGTAATGGAGAAATTAGGAGAAGGTCGTGGGTTGTTTTTAAGTACTGTTTGAATAAATCAAGTCACGAGTAATGGAATTCTTGCCATTTTCACTCTACTTTTGGTATGAAACAGATTGAATCTGATGATTATTCTTACTAGAGACTTGCTCTTAGGAATCCAGATATTTAGCAGAGGACCTATTCAGAGGCTAAGTGTTAACCTAAAAAGAAAAGTATGAACATATTTCTACAAGTTCTTTCTATAGTCAAAAGATTTTAAGACCAAAGAAATGGAGACAAGAATGACTGACTTGCTGCAGATGTGGTATTTTTTCGCTGAAAGAACAATTGTTCTCAGCTCTTCCTTCCTCCATCCAGACACAAGAGACAGTAATACACTGACCAACTAATGACTATACAGAAAGGTGGAGGATGCTGGCCATTACATTTAAGAAACAGAAAATATGTTTTGTTTATAGGAATGAAAGGCATTTGTAGGTGCTCAGTTAAAGCTTTTAGCTCCTTAAGAGAAGCAAAGCTTCTTTGAAGTGGAGCAGCAAGTTTCCCTCCACAGTTGCTCCTCGTCTTGCTTGCTTGTTCTGTGTCGTTGGTGAACCTTCCTAAACACTCTTGGTTTGTTAACATTTGGGCTTCTGCTGGAATTAGGTGCAGATTATATTTGTGAGATAGACGGAAGGGAAACAGATTTTCAGGTAGATGTGGTTATAAAGCCTCCTAGGTGCATATTCCATAAGTGAAATACTTACAGTATTAGCACTGTGTTGAAGTTATGGTTGTTTGACTCTCATAGGATGCTGGGCTTGAGGGATAGCACAGTGGATAAAATGTTTCCTTAACAAGTACAAGACTGAGTACCACATAAAATAGGAGTGGAGGTACATGCCAGTAATTCCAGCATTCAGGAGGCTGAAGCAGGAGGATTCCTATGGGTTCAAGGCCAGCCTGGACTACATAGTGAATTCAGGACCAGCCTGGACTACAGAACTAGATCATCTCAAAAAAACCAGAAACAAAATTGTTCTGCACTGGAACACACAGTTTATGGTCTTGTTAGAATCTGTGGCAAGTGTTAAGTATATTACATTCACATCTCATTTCTTCCAGCAGATACTTAAAACAATTCTAGCACCATTATTTAAAACATTTTAACATATATCTACATATAATCCTTGTTGTCTCCTTTAGAGGTAATTACCCTGCAGCTGTCTGTAGATGAGTTCTAGGGCTTCACATTATTCCCAAAAGTATGACAGACCCAGAGCTTCTGATTCCTAACTTAGTCAGTAGTTTCTAAATAGTACATTCTTTGCACAAGGCTACAGATACATACTGGATTTCATTTCTTTTCATTTCTTTATTTTTTTTTTTTTGGTTGTTGTTGTCGTTTGTTTATTTTGTTTTTGAGACAGGGTCTTGCTCTGTGGCCCAGGCTGGTCCTGAACTCAGTATGGAGAGTAGGCTAGCCTTGGACTCAAAGCAGTCCTCCTGTCTCAGCCTCCCAAGTGCTGGGATTGCAGGCATGTGACACCACACCCGGCTTATGTGGTACTGTGGAATCAAACTCCAGTACTTAGCACTTGACTTAGCACTTGGTAGGCACGCATTTTAAACACTGATTCATTCATCCAGCCCCTGGCTTTCTTTTCTTTCTTTTTAATCTCTTTTTCCATTTCTCTCTTTTTAACTTTTTTTTTTTTTTTTTTTTTTTTTTTTTTTTTTTTTTTTTTTTTTTTTTTTTTTTTTTTTTTTTTTTTTTTTTTTTTTTTTTTTTTTTGAGATAGAGTCTCACTTTGTAGTTCAGGTTTGTCCTGAACTCACTATGTAGCCCAGGTTAGCCTTGGACTCACAGCAATCTTCCTGCCTCATCTTTCTAACTTTTGATACCTTAGCTCTTCAATGATATTTCTCTCAGTGAGTTTATAAGTACTTTTCAGATAACACATTTTATAGGTTAAAAAAATACAGCACATTATACCAGAATTGACATATGAGAGAGTTCTTGGTTGCATGATACTGTGTCATTTAATACTTCCTTTTGAAGAGTGTTGTCTTTACAGTCATGTTGCTGGAAGACAATAGTCTCTGTTCTCATCAAAATGTTTGCTTTGTGACCCAGTAGTTCACCAACAGATATTTTAATTGGCTTATAATTAGTCTTTTGGTGTGTATTTAAAGGAATGCTGTTTTAAAAATTCTTTTTCCTTGGAACGTAAATGTTTCCTTCATTTTTTTGTGTGTGTGTGTTTTTTTTTTTGTTTGTTTGTTTGTTTCTTTAAAGGTGGATTTCATTGATTGGGTAGACAACATGTGGCCAAGGCATTTGAAGGAAAGTCAGACTGAATCAACAAATGCCATTTTGGAGATGCAGTATCCTAAAGTACAGAAGTAAGTGGCTTTTCTTTCATTTTTCTCAGTACAGTGGGGATCTAAATGACAGCCAGGTATGGTTCTTCCCTTTTGAGATTTGTATCAACAAAATGAATTATTTAAAGAGTAGGTTTTAAACTTCCAAAGGGAGAAAGGTATGTATCAGAGTACCATAGCAAATGACCACGGTTAAAGGGGTAAACTGTATCCTTTCACAGTATGATGACTTAAAATTGTGTTCCTTCTACTTATTAGGAATGGACTAGGTGGAAGATAAGGGGGAGTGTACAAGAATACGAAATTTTGATGGGCAAGTCCTCATTTTCCATCAGTGCACTAATGCGGCTGCTTTTTTTTTTTTTTTTCTGGGGGATCAGGTACTGTCTAATGAGTGTTCGAGGCTGCTATACTGACTTTCATGTGGACTTCGGTGGTACCTCTGTTTGGTATCACATCCACCAAGGGGGAAAGGTATGGTCATAGTTGTGGGGGCTTGGGATCTGAAGTAACTTTGATTCCATTCATAATGCTTAATATGCCATGGAGATGAATCTCTTAGGAAATTATGTCCTTTCCTACCTAGAAAGAATTGTAGATTAAGTTGTCCATCAGTGGGAATTCTAACATTTATCTAGTGTGCTATGACTGCACCATAACATTGGCATAATAGTTGATCTCGACAGTTCTATTTCTAGATTTCAAAAGCATAATTCTCAAAATGAAGCCAAGAAAGTGTTTTTAGATGGAAAACATGATTTCTGTACTTTGAAATGTAATTATATGTGGAAAGAAAAACAATTTTTTTTGGTAGATTCACAGAGAGTCAGCAAATTAAAATCCAAATGAGCTTTCGTCGTGTGGAGGCACTGGTTAGAAATGTGACCAAAAGAAAACTTGAGGTGCTTTCTGAGGATGTAAATAGACTTAGAGTACCTTCACTTATGAAGAATTAGACTCCAGTTTGTCAGAGTGTTTCAGAATGCTGTGCCACAGAGTGTATTTATGAGCAAATGTGGAACTGGATAGTGCTTTTAGAGAGAGAGAGAGAGAGAGAGAGGGGGGGGGGCTAGAGAAATGGCACAGTGGTAAAAGTGCTTACCTTGAAAGGGTAAGACCCTGAGTTTGATTCTCCAGGACCACATAAAGCTGGGCATAGTGATGTATACCTGTAATCCCAGCACTGGTGAGGTTGAGGTAGGAGGATTGCCTTGAGTCTAACGCCAGGTTGGCTACATAGTGAGTTCAGGACCAGCCTGGGCTACAGAATGAGACCCTGTCTCCAAAATAAGAAAAAACACCCAAGAGGTCTTTCTAGATCAATTGTACTTCCAAACCCAAAAGTCATTTTACTTACTTTAATGTGTAAGTGGTATCTTAAATTTTTTAATCTTGGAATTAGTTACTACCTTTTAACAAAGCAATTTATCTTATTTAAATAATTGTACTTCTTAAGTTTCTAAGGCCAGCTAGGCATTTATAAGGAACTGCCTAAGGAATGCCCTTCTTCTCTCTGAGTCCTGGGCACATTGTAACTTACTTAGTTTCAGCCTAGTGAAGTTCTAATACTGTTGAATCAAGTAAATGACCAGAAGGATTTACTTCCTTGGGCCCTTAGCATTTCCCAAATAGTTAAGTTCTAAGTCTAGCGAATTGCTTACCTGTTTTCTTGGTGGTCTTAACTTTGTACCTGTTTTATTTGAGGGAAATGGCTAGGTCATGTCAATGGCTATTAACAGACTGAAGTTTTTTAACTCACAGGTCTTCTGGCTCATCCCCCCTACAGCCCACAACCTGGAGCTGTACGAGAATTGGCTGCTGTCAGGGAAACAGGGAGACATCTTTCTGGGTGACCGGGTGTCAGATTGCCAGCGCATTGAGCTCAAACAGGGCTATACCTTCGTCATTCCCTCAGGTAAGCAAGATGGGGAAAGTGAACTGTTTATTTGTAGCAACTTTTTTTTTATAAAGAAAAGGAAGTAGTTGGATTACTACCATGAATGAATATGCTACTGTCAATAAATGTCTCCTGTCATTATAGAGTAGATGCTGAGAATATTAAAAAAAAAAAAACTTTAATGACAGGGACTTAATACAGTGTATCAAAATTGCCACTGCTTTTCAGTGTGGGTCCCACTTTGGTTCGGTTGGTCAGGATCTCTGCAGAGAAATCTGCTGGTATGCCATTGCTGGTGAAGAACTACCTACTTATTCTTATATTAATAGAAAAGGCTGTGAAGGATTCAACCAGCAGTATTTCTCCTCAAGTCACTCTTAAAATGTGTTCTTAGAAAGAGCACAAAATTTGGAGTTACAGTCCTGTTTGAGAATTCTAACTATGCATTTACTTACTGTTTACCACTTGGGACACACATTTAAATCTGTGTTTTGTTGTGAGAAGCAAATAGTACATTATCTTGTACAGAGCTAATTTATAATTGCCACTCTAATAAAAGGTAGTAGCATTTTATTAAGTGCCCCACCTCAGTACTGAGGCTTAAACTCCAGACCTTCACACTAAGCTACATCCCCAGTACTTAAGTTTCTTGGGCTGGGGATGTAGCTCAGTGGTAAACTGTTTGCCTAGCGTGTGCAAGCGGGTTTGATGCCCAGCAACATTTTTTTTAAAAAGCTTATTCATTTTTTTTGAGACTTGGTCTTACTCTATAGTCCAGGTAGTCCTAAACTCACTGTGTAGTCCGAGCTGGCCTCAGAGTTAATGGCAGTCCTACTCCTTAGCCTCTACAGTCCTGGGGTGTCATGGTGCATGCCTGTAGTGCCATTGACCTTGAAGTCTAAGTAGGAGGATTGTTTGAGCACAAATTGGACACCAGCTTGGGCAACCTAGCAAGACCTTGTCTCAAAAAAATTATTTTTTTCTTAATGCATTTTCTCATCTAATAGTCATCAAAAACCAGATGAAATATTTTATTCTGGTTTTATAGAGAAAGTTGAACTTTTGAGAGATAAGTAACTTGACCTACTACTAAGAAGCAGAATGAGAGTGATCTTGGAGGCTTGTACTATGACTCTGAAAAAGCCATCCTGTGATACAGTTTCTGGCTTCATTCCCTTTCCTTACAGGCTGGATTCATGCTGTATATACTCCTACAGATACATTAGTGTTTGGAGGCAACTTTTTGCATAGCTTCAACATCCCCATGCAATTAAAGATATATAACATTGAAGATCGGACACGGGTGAGTAATTTGATGAAACAATTGTATGTGAAAATGTCTGCCCCATTTAAGAGAGATTTACAAGAGATTCATGGTTGGTTTGTGTACTGATTTTTCTTTGGGTTAAAATCCAATATTCGCGGCCAGGCACAGTAACATAAGACTGTAATCCCAGCATTCTGGGAGGTTGAGGTAGGAGAATTACAAGGTCAAGCCCAGCCAGGACACCTTAACAATTTAGTGAGACTCTGTTTCAAAATCAGAAATAAAAATAGACTGAGACAATTTAAAGTAGCCAAATCTTGGAAAAAGCCATTATGCCTGACTACAAATGAATGGATAACAAAGGTGTGGTACATACACACAGTGGAGTACTACTCTGCATGAATTACAAGTTTGAGTCATTTGTAGGAAAATGGTTGCACCTTGAGACCATTATGCTCAGCAAAATGAGTCTGACCCAGTAAGTTAAGTATCAGATGGTTTCTCTGAAAACCAAACCATAAAAATGTAAGAGATGTTGAAGAAAGAAAGAAGATAGACTTTGTGGAGAGGGAAAGTGGGGGGGTGAGAAGGTAGGAAGGGGAAAGGATATGATATGTAAACAAAATAATAAAAATAATTTTTTTAAAAAAATGGGCTGAGGGTATAGCTCAGTGAAGACCCCAGGCTCAGTCTCCATACCAAAAATAAATAAGGTAACATTCACATATTGGTAATATAGAGAAAATAAAAATATTAACATACTTGATTTTAAAGAACTTCTTTGAAGTTCTTAGTACTTTGGATTTTCCTAGGAACTCAAGTGAACATCTGATAACCCTTGAACTCATGGCAGTCCTCCCTGTTCGTCCTCCCAGTGGCTGCCTTTACAGTTGTATGCTACCATGCCGAGCTGATTTTTTTGTGTGTGTGGTGCTAGGGGATCAAACTCAGGGCCTTGTGCATTGTACAAACACTTTCACCACTGAAATTTGAAATATTTTTGTGTACTATTTTTGTAGGCTATAAAGAATCTGTCGCAACTACTGCCTCATAGTATGAAATATTAAATGAGTGTCGCTCAAATGAAAATATTTGACACTGAAATTTGAATTTCATGTAATTTTAATATCACAAAATACTCTTTTTCTAACTACATAAAATATTGTAAAACATTTAGTTCAGCAGCAGACCAAATCTTCTAGCTTTTGCTTGTTAATCCGTGCCTGGCAGATACGGGAGCTTAATTTTTTAGCAGAACGCTAGTTAGTAAGGGCTGAGTTATATATCATAAAGTTTGAATAATACTGAGTTCAAACGAGTATTTGGAGGTCACAGTGTTGGGCTTGTTCTCAAATAGTTTAACAAAAATAGTATAATAATATCTGTGAATGGAGACTATTAAATATATAGAAATGTCATCCCAGCACCCTGGAAGGCCAAGACAAGATTGTAAATTTGAGCCCTGCTCAGGAAACTTAGCAACTTAATGAGACCATGTCTCAAAACAAAAAAGAAATGGGCTGGCACTATAGTTCAGCGCACAGTTTCTAGGTTCAGTCTCCAGTACCACAGTAAGTATACAAAAAATAACAATAATAAAATAAAAATGAGCTAGGAATATATATTTTTGAGTGAAGGCTGTGGCTGTGGGTTCAGTCCATAGTACTACAAAAAATGTGGCTTCATTTATTTTAAATAGGGAATCCTGTGTCTGTAATATTTCATTGAACCTTTTGCATATGTACACCACAATTTTTCATTACTTTCCACATAAACATAATGCTTTGTAAAAGAAATATGAAACTTAGGGGCTGGAGGAATGGCTCAGTGGTTAAAGTGCTTGCCTAGCAAGCTCTATGTCTAGCGCTAAGTATCCGAGTTTGATTCTCCAGCACAACATAAGCCAGACATGGTGGTGCATACCTGTAATCCAAGCACTCAGGAGGTTGAGGCAGGAGGATTGCTTTGAGTCTGAGGCCAGCCTGTGCTCTATAGTGAATTCAGGGCCAGCCTGAGCTATAGAGCAAGACCCTGTCTCAAAAAGAAAAGAATACATAAAGCATATTGCAAACAAGGCAATGTTTTCATTACTTTTGCCTTAGCAGCGCAGAAATTTGCTACTTAAACTTGGTAATTACTGCTAGTTCTTAAAGTGAAATTCTTTTTTAAGACTCTGTTGGTTTTTGAGGCAGAGGCTCACCTTATAGTCTAGGCTGGTCCTGAATTCACTATGTAACCGGCCTCAAACTCATGGTAGTCTTCCTGCCTCAGCCTCCTGAGTGCTGGGATTACAGGCATATGCCACCACACCCAGTTTATATGGTACTGGGAAATTAAACCCAGAGCCTTATACTTGTTAGGCATGTGCTTTAACCACTGTACTATGATGAGGGGTTTTTTTTTTTTCCTCTCTTTGAGATAGGATCTTGCAGTATTACCCATCATGGCCTAAAATTCTTGGATTTAACTAAGTGTGGTGGTAGACAGTTGATGTAATATAAGCACTCTAGGAGGCTCAGGCAGTATGATTGCAAACTTGAGTCCAATCTGGGCATCTTAGCAACTTAAGTGAAACCCTGTCTCATAATAAAAATGGGCTAGAATATAGCTCAGTATAGAGACCTTTGGATCGGTGCTCACTTTGGCAGCACATACACAGAGGCCTTTGAATCAATAACAAGTAACACCAAAAGAAAAAAAAAGTTCTTGGATTCAAGTGATGCTCTCTCCTCAGCCACCTAAGTTACTACTCCTATTACGTAGGATGCGTGCTACCGTGCCTGACTTATAATAAAGATTTTAGGCAAGTGCTTTGACTGCTCTGCCATTCCTCCAGCCCTCATGGGGATTTTTAAAAGTCTTTCAAGAAAATTCCATCCCATGGGCTGGAGGAAGGGCATGGCAGTTAAAGGGCTTGCCTAGCAAGTGCAAGGCCATGAGTTCAATTCCCCAGCACCACATAAAGCTGGATATGATGGCATATGCCTATAATCCCAGCACTTGGGAGGCTGAGGCAGGAGGATTGCCATGAGTCCAAGGCCAGCCAGGGCTCCATAGTGAGTTCAGGACCAGCCTGGGCTACAGAGCGAGACCCTGTCTCAAAAAAAAAAAAAAAAAAAAAAGAAAGAAAATTTCCATTCCAGTCTTACAACTTAGGTATGTATATGGTATTTGCATAATTGAAATGTAATATGGCAAAAGTGAGTTTATAGTATTCTGGCTGGTTTTAATACAGTCTCATGAATTCCCAAATAAATTTTTTGAGGTAGAGGAGTGACTTAAATGAAATGACTTAGGTGCTGAAGATTAATATGTTAAACACTGTATGGTTTCTTGGACTTGGAAAACCCAGAACACAGACATTCTTTGGAACCGTATGAAGTGATAGCTGGAGCCCGGGGGAAGGGACAGAGAGGGTGTGGGAGGGTAGTAAATGGGAAGGGATTATAAAGTCGATACGATACATAGATGTACGAAACACCCAAATTCATTGTAAATACTATGTATTATATTTGTATATTAATAAAAATAGTGGGGGGGGGATTTTAGATCAGGTCTCATTATATTGCCTAGTTTAACCCAGAATTCAGTGGATAAGTACTCCTACTTTCTCAGTCTCCCAAGAAGCTAAGACTCTAGGCATGCCTCATCATGCCCAGCTAAGAGATTAAAATATATTATTGTTTTATTTTTTGAGACAAGGTCTTGCTCTGTAATCTATGCTGGTCCTGAATTCACTGTGTAGCCTACATTGACCTTGAATTTAAGGAACTCCTCTTCCCGGGTGCTGGGATTACAGGCGCGTACCATGTTAGCCAGTTTAGGTGGTGTTCTGGAATCAACTCAGGGATCTTACCGCTGAGTATGCCTGAACTCAGAGATCAGAATTTTCTTTATTTTTACTTTCTTCTTTCTTCTTAAAAAATTCTTTCATATTTTTTGTTGTTGTTTGTTTTGTTTTTGTAGTGGCTTTTTATTTAGAAACAGAGGAGAGAAGAGTAGAAGTTCCTACTATCTGGGACGGGGTCCCAAGTGTGTTCCCCCGCCCTTTTTTTAGCAGTTATCACTCAGATCTCAGCATATTTCCAGGGGTCTTTTCCAAAGACTCTTCCAGAAAAGTATTGATTAAACTTTAGAGACTTGTGGAAGGAGCATTATATTTAATTTTAGGGAACCAAGTATATCTTAGCTCTTACCTGCAAGCCATTATCCCCTGTATCAGAAATAAATTAATTTGGCTTCCAAGTAAGGGAGAAGAAACTTATTTATTTATTTATAGACAGGGTCTCACTCTGGAGCCCAGGCTAGTCTTGAACTCATAGCAATCCTCCTGCCTCAGCCTCCTGAGTGCTGGGGTTACAAGAATGCACCACCATACCCAGCTTTTGTGGTGCTGGGGAATCGAACCCAGAGCTTTGAACCACTGGGCCTTTTCTGCAGCCCAAAGAAACCTATTTAGTAACCTATGACCACATACAAAAAACCCTCAGATTCACATTCTGGCTGGTTCAGATCCATAAATACCAAGTTCTAGGGCCGTTGGAATGCTGATTGAGATTGACTTTGAAAAGTACATGCCTGTCCTCCTCTGTGACTTCTTAAAAAAAAAAAAGTGGGGGCTGGAGGAATGACACAGTAGTGCCCTGAGATTGATTCCCCAGCACCACAAAGCTGGGCATGGTGGGGCACACCTGTAATCCCAGTACATGGGAGACTGAAGCAGGCAGATTGTCCTGAATCCAAGGCTAGCTTGTGCTACATTGCGAGGCCCTGTCTCAAAAATAAATAAATAAAAGTGATCTTTTGGGTAGTGGATGGAGCTTACTTATATGCGCAGAGTTCAAGGTTCAAATCCCTAGCACCACAAAAACAAAAAAGAAACCAAAAAAAGTGATCTCATCTTCCCATCATGGTACCCTGTGACCTAGTGGCAGGGTTTATAAAGAAACTCCCATTTAGGCCTGTTTTGATTCAGAAAGACACCTGGGGTCTCCAAAAAGGGGCAGGTGAAGTTATTATTCCAAGATAGGAAGGGAAAGGAACATCTTCAGGAAGTCACTGTTCAATCTCAGGAATGCCTGTCGGGTTTTGAAACATGGCTTCTCTGAAAGGTGGTAAACTGTATATAGGGTGGTCCCCATTGTTGCTGACTTAGTAATTCGTGCTGATTTGCCTTAAGCTTGCACTTCTGTTATTCATCCAGAATAATTTCTTAAATATTTCTTTGGATAGACTGGGCAAAAAATTATTTTTGAGATAAAATGGGAAGAAAAAAATAATGTCTAGGGGCTGGAGGAATAGCACAGCAGTTAGAGCATTTGCCTAGCAAGCAGTAAACCATAAGTTCAGTTCCCCAGCATCACCTAAACCAGGCATGGTGGCACACACTTGTAATCCCAACACTTGGGAGGTTGAGTCAGGAATATTGCCGAGTTCAAGGCCAACATGGGCTAGGTTGTGAGATCAGGACTACAGAGGAAGCCTGGACTGTAAAGGAAGACCCTATCTTAAAAATAATGTCTGTCAGGACACATGGAACATTAATTTGGTTTTGACATACTATCTTGCAAGCTACAAGTACAAGATAGGCAGTTGGAAAGTTTAAAGTGGAAAAGATATGCAGTCTGGTCTTTGTATTGGACATAGATTGAGGATGAGTCTTCAAGTTCTCTTCGTTTGAAGTTTACTTCAGGTCTTTAGGTTTTTTTCATACATGTAGTTACCTAATATGCACATATAAATTCATTGTATATCCTGTTTTTCATTCAGTTTTTTGTTTCATGGCCTTCGTTCTTGTTTATTTGCTTTTTTTGTTTAGTTGGTTGGGGTTTTTTTTTGAGACAAGGTTTCACTCTAGTCAAGTCTGGCCTCGAATTCACAGCAATCCTCCTGCCTCAGCCTCCTGAGTGCTAGGATTACAGGTGTGTGCCACCGCATCCAGGTTATGTAGTACTGGAGAATCAAACCTAGGACTGGCTAGCAAATGCTTCTAACTGCTATGCTATTATTTCAGCCCCTCCATGGCCTTCTGATCAAAGTAAAATTACAGCAAAGCAAGTGTTCCTGGCATGCCTTTGAGTCCTGAGGGCTCTTAAAACAGTTTTCTCGAGTATATTGTTTTAACATTTTACTGTCTCAAACCACCCCACCCTCTACCTTCCCCTTTTAGGACTAGGGATTGAACCCAGGGCCTTCACACTGAGTACATCCCCTATTTTGTTTTGTTTTTGAGGCAGGGTCTCACTCTATAACCCAGGCTGCTCCTGAACTCACTGTGTAACCCAGGCTAGCCTTGAACTTATGGCAATCTTCTTCACTCAGCCCTCCCAAGTGTGCTGCACTATACTCAGCTTATATGTTGCTGGAGAATTAAACTCAGGGCCTTGTGCTTGCTAGGCAAGCGCTCTACCTGCTGTCTTCCTTCTTCAGGCTTCACTCAACTGTAATACTTTTTTAATTTTTATTTTGTGACAGAATCTCCCTAAATTGCTAAGTTGTATAGTCTGGGCTCAAATTTGCCAATTCTCCTGTTTCACACTCCCAGAGTGCTGGAATTACAGGCCTGGTTCCCAAACTGGCCTTGAACTCACAGCAGTACCCCTACTTCACCCTTCTCAATGCTGAGATCACTATGTCCAGCTAGTGTGGTGCTGGGGAATTGAACCCATGGCCTTGTGCTGACTAGGCAAGCGCTAGTGCTGAACCGTATCCTCATCCCATCTTCCAATTTTCTCCTTTCTTCCATCTCTCTTTTTATTTTGCTCTTTACTTTTTTATAGTTTGGTTTTTTCATGTTAGAGAAACCATGCAATATTTTACCTCCTTTGGCTGATTCATTTTGGAAAACACAAGGATCTCAAGGCACGTCCATTTTCCTACAAATGACTCAGATTTATCGTTATCAACCTCGGCAGCGTGACTTATTGAGACCTTGTCTCAAAATCAAAACCAAAAAATAGTCTGGGGATATAGCATAGTACAAAGGACCAGGGCTCACTAACTTTGCCTAGGGCTGGGGGAATGGCACAGCACTTAAAGCACTTTCCTTGCAAGCACAAGACCCTGAGTTCAGTTCCCCAGCATCGCATAAAGCTGGGCATGGTGGTGCAGTCCTAGCATTCAAGAAGCTGAGGCAGGTGGATTGACCTGAGTCCAAGACCAGCCTGGGCTACACCAGTGAGTTCAGGATGAGCCTGAGCTACAAAATGAGACCCGGTCTCCAAAAAAAAAAAAAGAAAGAAAGAAAGAAAGAAAGAAAGAAAGAAAGAAAGAAAGAAAACTTTGCATAATAGATGTTTCCAAAGGTCACCCATTTTCTAATTTGATAAATTGATATAAGTTTTTGCTTCAAATGCCAATTTGAGTTTGCAGGATGACTTACAAGACTTTCTCCTGGGTTTGTTATTGCAGTGATTCATTTTGTCCTACTTGCTGTCTTTCCAGTTCTCCAACACCCTTCTTTCTTATTATTCTTTTACTCTGTAGGTTCCAAATAAGTTCCGCTATCCATTCTACTATGAGATGTGTTGGTATGTGTTGGAGCGCTATGTGTATTGTATAACCAACCGCTCCCATCTGACTAAAGAATTTCAGAAGGAATCCCTCAGCATGGGTAAGTATTCTGCCTACATAAACTTTGGGAGACTCTTTAGCCAAGGAATATTCAGTAGGAATATTGCTTAATTGTTTTTGGGTTTCATTCATTCATTATAGTTGAACATCAAATACCCACCCAGATAAGAATTACTAGGTTAAATGAAATACTCTGAATCTGCTGTTGGTCTGAGGTCCCATATGAAGTGATCAGCTATCCGTTATGTTTTGCTATATCGCCTTTGACAGAGTGAAAACTAGGAATGTATCATTAAAACAACTCACTCAAGCATTCTATTAAGTTTATATACATTAAGCTGTTATTACCTGTCAGGTAGATATAATCTCGATCTGGCAAGTGGCATGAATATCAAAACTGGAAAAGATTTAAAAACTTGTTCATGATCTTACAATGATTTGCTAAGCAAGAGCTTGAGTCAAATAGTTCAGACTAAAGTCTGTGCTCTATGGTCTTAATGTTTTCCAAACCTTTATCAAGAAAAATGATTTATTGATTGACATGGTAATTCCATTACACGTTTTTAGACTTCTCTTGTCTTAAACTGTAGAGGAACCAATTCTGTAATGTGCTTCCTTCAGATGCTTCAACATTACCTCTCTATGTATTCATGTATGCGTGTTACTGGAGATTGAACCTAGGACCTTCACAGTGAGCTATATCCCCAACTGTTTGTTTTTGGAGACAAGAGTCTTGCTGAGTTGCCAAGGCTGGTCTTGAACTTAATCTCCTCCTGGCTCAGCCTCCCAGAGTTAAAGAACTACAAGCATACCCCACCACACCTGGCTTCAACAAGCATACTCCACCACACCTGGCTTCAACAGAATCTTTAACCCACGAAAGATACTTTTTTGCTTTTAACATTTTCTTCTAAGATTGTAACTTTGCTCAGTTTATACTGTCACTTGAAAATTTTAAGACCTCACCTTGTATGTGAAACCAAGATGCAGAATTATATATATAACATAATCCAATCTTGATTTATTTGTTCATTCATTTTGTTATGCTGGGATTGAACATAAGGATTTTGCACTGAGTTATATCCTCAGCCCTTGGCTTTTTTTGTGTGTGCCTGGGTTTTTGTTGGTTTATTCTGTTTTATTGTTTTGTTTGTTTGTTTGTTTTAAGACAGTGTCTTGCTAATTGCCCAGGTTAGGCTCAGAATTTGTATCTTCTCGCCTCTGCCTCTCAGAAGACTGGTATTATAAGCATGTACTATTAATGCCCATCTTCAGTATTGTCTTAAAATATGTCTTAATCAAGACAGACATGGTGGCACACACCTATAATCCCAGGATTTTAGGAAACTAAGGCAAGAATACCACAAGTTTGAGTCCAGTTTAGCAACTTGGTGACTTAACAAGACTCCGTCTCAAAGATGGGCTGGGGTTTTAGCTCTTTATGAAGGCCTTTGGGTTCAGTCCCATTCCAAAAAATAAATGAAATCTAATCATAGTCACGTATACATATAAAAAGATGGAAGGAAAATGCATTATACCGTTCTGTTGTTATCCCAGAGTAGATGGGTAAGAGGTCATTAACTTCCTTGCAACAGCTTGCATTTTCTAAGTTATTTCTAAGCCCAGCCTGGGCAACTTCGCGGGACCTATCTCAAACAATAAAAAGAGGAGGGAGGGCTGAGGATGTAGGTCAGAGTGAAGACCCTATACTCCGTTCCCCTTACTATAAACTTAAGTTATGTATTGCTTTCCAGTAAGGAAAATGGACCAGTGAACATTATCACTATTCCATCAAAAATTTTCTTTTCAAAAATTACTTTGTTTTGCTCTCCATGTTAAGATTTTAGCTTCCCAAAGGTTAGTTTTATAACCAAAACTACCTCGCTTCTCTCTTTTTCACTCCCTTTTCTCTCTTTTTGTGTGTGTGTTTGTGAGAGAGAGAGATTGAGACTAGGGATTAGGGATTGAGCCCAAGCCCTTCACACTGAGCTATTTCCCCAGCTCATTTTTTATTTTGATTTTGAGACAAGAACTCACCAAACAGGGCTCAGATTTAACCTCCCAAAGTAATAGGATTATGAGCCTATGCCACCTGCCTGGCTCAAAACTACTTTTTTTTAAATGTGTGACTCATATTGTCTACTCTTTTAGAAGATAATGAAACTATAGTCCCAAATGTAAGCTTCAATTTGAAATTAATTTATAGCCTTTTTAATGGATAAGTTATTTCCAACACATGATAGAAAGAATTCTTCCCAGTCTTTTAAAAATGCAGTTGATTGGGGCTGTGGTTGTAGCTCATTGTTTAAAGAACTTGCCTGACATGTGCAAAGCCCTGGGTTCAATTCCTCAGCATCAAATAAAGCTTAGCTGAGCATGGTGGTACATGCATGTAATCTCAGTACTCAGGAGGCTGAGGCAGGAATATTTCTGTGATTCTGAGGCTAACTTGGGCTACAAAGTAAGTTTAGGACTAACCTGGACTGCAGAGCAAGACTCGTATCAAATAAAAAACAAGCAAGCAGTTGATCATTCTCAGCTGTCATACTAGAGCAGATTCCTTTTTCTACAGATAGGAATTTTCAACAGTGCCAAATGGGTTTGAATAAGAAGACACCATTTTTTAAAGTGTGAGGAGCTTTGTCATTCGTTTGTTTTCTTAGAGTCTCGCTCTCCAGCCCAGGATGGTCCTGAACTCACTGTAGAACCTAGGCTGACCTTGGACTCAGGACTATCTTCCTGCCTCAGCCTCCAGAGTGCTGAGGTTACAGGCGTGCACTACCACACCCAGTTTATGTGGTGCAGGGGATCCAACTCAGGGCTTTGCACTTGCTAGGCAAGTGCTTTGACCACTGTGCCATTCCTCCAGCCCCCACACTTTGTCATTTATAACCTCAAGTCCCTTCTTACGCCATTATTTCTTTTGTTGATCACATTGTTATTACTTTGTTTTTTCTTTGTATTGGTAGATTTGGAGTTAAATGGATTGGAATCTGGAAATGGGGATGAGGAAGGAATGGACCGAGAACCCCGGCGCTTAAGCAGTAGACGTTCTGTTCTTACTAGCCCTATAGCCAATGGGGTCAACCTGGATTATGATGGACTGGGCAAAACCAGCCGAAGTCTTCCAAATCTGAAGAAAACTTTGTCTGTGGACTCATCTTCTGATTCTAGCCGGGGCTCCCATAATGGCCAAGTATGGGATCCCCAGTGTAGCCCCCGAAAGGACAGGCAAGTGCATCTGACCCACTTTGAGCTTGAAGGACTTCGGTGCCTTGTAGATAAATTGGAGTCTCTGCCACTTCACAAGAAATGTGTCCCAACAGGAATAGAAGATGAAGATGCTCTCATAGCTGATGTAAAGGTAAGCAGCTATTGACCTGGCTAAGGCAATCTATTTCTAATTTCACAGGTAGAATGTACAGAAATTTAGTATGATCTCTGCTTCAGCCACAGAAAATGCAGTATGTACATGTGGTCGTTAGTGCTATGTAATGTTTTGAAGCCTAATGTTGAGTTCCTATTATGAAAATAATATTTGTATCATTATTGAGGACTTAAATTCAGTTGTTAGGACACAGGCGTCAGGCTGACCCCCAAATAAAGGTGAGACTGAGACAATACGTCTATTAAGAAATAATACAAGGGGACCGGAGGAATAGCTCAGCAGTTAAAGCACCTGCCTAACAAACTCAAGCCCCTAGGTTTGATTCCCACATAAGCTGGGCGTAGTGGTGCACGCCTATAATCCCAGCAATCCTGTAATCCCAGCACTCAGGAGGCTGAGGCGGGAGAATTCCCATTAATTTGAGGTCAGCCTGGGCTCCATAGTAATAGGTTCAGGACCAGCCTGGACTACAGAGTGAGACCCTATCTCAAAAAATAATAATAATACAAGAGGGTGCTGGAGGAATAGCTCAGCAGTTAAAGCACTTGCCTAGCAAGTACAAGGCTCTGAGTTCAAATCCCCAGCACTATATACTTTGGGTATGGTGGCTCATGCCTATAATCCCAGCACTCAGAAACCTGAGGCAGAGCTGGAAGAATGGCTCAGCAAGCGCTAAATCAAGTGCTATAGTACCCTAGTTCCATTCCCCAGCACCACATAAGCCGGGGCGAGGGGTGGGTGTTGTTGCATGCCTGTAATCCCAGGACTCAGGAGGCTGAGACAGAAGGATTGCCGAGTGAGAGCCTGTCTCAAAAAATTAAAAAATTTTTTAAAAGGCTGAGGCAAGGGAATTGCCATGAGTTTGAGGCCAACCTGGACTACATAGTGAAGTCAGGACCAACCTGGGCCACATAGTGATTTCAGAACCAGTCTGGACTACAGAGCAAAACAAATAATACAGGACTGGAGCCGTATCTCAGCAGTTAAAACACTTGCCTAACATGCACAAGGTCCTGGATTCTGTTCCCCAGTATCACATAAACTCGGTTTAGTAGTACATGCCTGTAATTCCAGCACTGGGAAGGCTAGGGCAGGAGGATTGCCATGTGTTCAAGGCTAGCCTGGGTTTCATAGTGAATTCAGGACTGGCCTGAACTATAGAGCAAAACCCTGTCTATAAATAAATACATAAATTTTAAAAATAATGCAGTAAACTTGTTAACTTAAGATAGAAAGGGCTATTGCAGAACCCGGGTGAGACCAAAAATAGTGTCATCCAAAACAGATTGGAAGAAATTATCTTACGCTGAATGTCTTGGGTAGGTTTAGCATCTTTAGCTTCAATAATAATATTTAAGTACATTGAAACAGTATTGGACAAATGTTTCATTAAACATAACCTATTCTATTGATAATCAATTTTTTTTTGCTCTGCATTTTTTCTTTTTCAAAAATGCCTCCCAATATTAGTAATCTTCAAAACTTTACTTGCCACTCATATATTACTAGCCTGAAAAGAAATGAGCTGCTTTGTCTCTTTTTTCTTTTTTATGTTGTGGATTATGCTCCACAGTCTTTGCACTGAGCTTCATCCCCAGACGTTTTTTTTTCCCCCCCTTGAGACAGGGTCTGGCTCTGTAATCCTAGACTGGTCCTGAACTTTCTGTGTAGCCCAGGTGGCCCTGAACCCAACAGCATTCCTCCTGTTTCAGCCTCTTGAGTTCTGGGATTACAGGTGCCTACCACCATGCTGAGTTTATGAGTGTTGGAATTTGAAGCCAGGACCTTGCACTTACTAGTCAAACCTTTTTTTTTGAGACAGGGTCTCACTCAGCAGCCCAGGCTGGCCTTGGACTCACAGCAATCCTCCTGTCTCAGCCTCCCATATTCTGAGATTACGGGCGTGTGCCACCGTGCCCAGTTTATGTGTTGCTGGGGAATCAAACTCAGGTACTTAGTGCAATTTTAAGATAGGGTCCCACTAAGTTGGTAATTTGACCAAGGTGCAGTCAAACTGGTGGTTCTCCTGCCTCACCCTCTTGCAGTGCTTGGATTGCAGGCCTGTACCAAGAAACCTGGCTAAACTGAGTTTATTTCTAAGGAATCCAAGTTCCCCTGTCCCTTCTGAGATAGGATCTTTTTGGGGTTTGGGGGGACAGAGTCTCACACAGTAGCCTAGACTGGTCCTGAACTCTCTGTGCAGCCCAGGCTATCCTTGGACTCCTGGCAGTCCTCCTCCCTCAGCCTCCCGGGTGCTGGGGTTACAGCTTATGTGGTACTGGGAAATCAAACTCAGGGCTGCACGCTTGCTGGGCAAGTGCTCTAACCACTGTGCTGTGTAGCTAGGGACTGCAAGTATGGGTTACTGTACCCAGCACAATTTTCTTTTTTCTTCTCTCCCCCTTCTTCACTCCATTCCTTTTTCTTCCTTTCATTTCTTTCGTCTTTACTCCTTCCCTTTCTTCCAGGTTTTCTTCCTTTTTTCTCTTTTCTTTTCCCTCCCTTCAGCATTTCCTTCCTTCTTTGCTTTTATGCTAGGGATCAAATCCAGGGCCTTGCCCGTACTAGACAAGCTCTCTACCAATGAGCTGTAGTCTCTTCTAGCTTTTGTTGTCTCGGGGAGGAATTCCAAAGACTGAGATGAGATTTAATTGGGTTTTCTTTCTCTTGTTGACATTTAAATTACATCTTCTATTGTTGATCCATCGGCAAAAAAAGTAAAGAACTTCAAAAGCTAAAAAGGAGAGGTAACCTAGTGAGGTTGGTCCTCCTCAGCAGCAGTAGAAACTAAGCAGTTGGTGGTGAAGTTTACTTTTGCAAGGTTTGCTGTAGATGGGGTAGGTGGTATCATTATGACTTTCATATAAGAGAGTAAATGACAATTCCAAGTTGGTATGGTCCTGTTTCTATAATAATTAATATGTAATAAAAGGAATTTAGCTATATTTTTCAAGACTCGCAAGTTAGATTCCAAACTTACTTTACACCATTGAGTGGACAAAGGATATTTGTCTTTTCTTCTCCGTGATAGTACTTAAAAATTATATAATCCCGGGGGTTTGAGTATAGCATTCTTCTTTTCTACAGAAATCTCTTTCTATAGCTATTCCATCATGAATGCATATGAGAAACAAATATAGTGACATTTGTGACTTGTGTAATTGTCTTTAGGAACCCTATTAAGAAAGATTTCTAAGATTATATCTCATAAAATTACTCTTGTTTATGTGTCTGGATTTCTGATTTATGAAAAAAGGAGATCTTTTTAATCCTAAGGGATGTTTATTCAGATTTGGCAGTATTGAATTCAGCTCCAGAGAGCCATGTTATACTCCACTAATCACTTGTGCAAGGTTAGGTATCCTGATAGGAGTGCACAGATTCCCTTAAATGAAGCCATTGGTTGAAGTTTTAAAGTAGCTAAGTAGAAGATTGAAGTTCAGAGTGATGGACCACACTTGTAATCCCAATACCCTGGGAGACTGAGGCAAAAAGATGGCAAGTTGGAGCATAGTCTAGACAATATAATACTTCTGGAGATCCTGTCTTAAAATAAAAAGGGACTGGGGATGTAACTCACTGCCATGACTCTTGAGTTCATTCCCCTGTACTGCCAAAAAATAAACACACCTGCCAGTATAAAAGGACAGCGGATTTAGATCTCAGCTCTGTAGATGTTTTCATTTATGATCAAATAAATTATGCCTGTGTTAGAACAGTTAAGTTTATTAAGCGATATAGAGAGTTTAGGGCTTTAATGTTTTGACAGTCTGAACATCGCTTAAAAAAAAGCTTTGGAAGGGATAAATGCCAAATCACTGCATAGTTGGTGGCTCTGCAGAGCCAGAGAACTTAATGTTTATAGGACTGGTGACTTCACTGCACTGAGGACACAAGGAAATGTAGAGTTTAACCATTCTGTGGACAGAGGAATTGTTTACTGTTACAACCTACCTGGTTCTCAGGAATAACTAGTTGGACAGATGAGAAGAAAACTAATGAGATGTTTTTCATATTCCTTGAAAGAAAGGTCCATCTTATTGTTGTGATAAAAGGGCTTTGAAGATCCTAAACTGTTCAATTCTACAGTGTTGAAGAAGAAATCATAGAATGTAGAATTGGAAGGGGATTAAATGAAAAATAGGATATTCAAACATGTTGACTTATTGGTAAAATGAGTGAGCCTGGGTAAGATTCTGTTGTTGGAAAGAGACGGGTATTCTTAACTGTTAAGACAGTGTATAAAGGTAGAAAGGAATTCTAAGTTGCAACCTTCATATTTATTGGATAGAAAGGCAACATATAAAGCAATATGAACAACTGTTAATATAAACAAAAAGTCTGTTTGTGCTCTGCAGGGGATTCTTGAGGAGTGTGCCCCAAATTGCTGACAACAGAACACAACAGGATGGTGGGAATCAGCTGGGAAAATTTGTGTTCTTACTTGATCTTTGCCATTTTGTCTGTCTCTTTTAATGAAAAAAGGAGTTCTCAGTATATGTACAAAAAGAAAGCTTTTTGATAAGTCTGCCAGTCATACGTGTGACTTCTGGGCAAGTTACTAGATTTATGAAAGCCTCTTCACCTCTGTAAAATAGCTCCATGTCATTGTTAAAATTAGTGGTAAGGATTGAGGGGTGTAGCTAAATGGTTGGGGATGTGCTTAGCATATGTAGCCCAGGCCCTGGGTTGGATCACCACACCAGAAAACCTTAACAGCTTAATGGTAATGTTAGTAAAGTACTCAAAGTGTGGTGCATGCCTGTAATCCTAGTTACTCAGGAGGCTAAGGCAAGAGAATTGCAAGTTTGAGGCCAGCCTTGGCAGTGCAGTCAGACCCAGATTTAAAGAGGCGGGGGTTGGGGGGGTGTAACTCCAGACTTCCTGAGTTCAGTGTCCAAACACAAAGACATAGACACACACAAAGCAAGTATTATTATAGCAAGAGAAAAATTAGGTGTCAATAAATCTAAGAAATCCATTTAGTCCACTAGTGTAAATAAAGTTACTTTCTCTGTATTAGGAACCAAATTGTTGAGAGAACAATGCAAACATGCTCTGGTCCCAACCTCAAGGACCTTACATTTCATTTGTAATGCAGGCCTTTATGTGGACAAAAAAATAGGTTCTATAGTCCATGGTGGTACTGAACTTGCTGTGTAACCCAGTACAGAGTGAGAGTGATCCTGTCTAAAAAATAAAAGAAGAAGAAATAGGTTCAGTCTGTATTTGCAGGTCCTGTATATGATACAGGACACAAAGCAGGGGCTGGAGGAACGGCTCAGCGGGTTAAAGCACTAAGTCAAGCACTTAGTACATGAGTTGGATGATTCTCCAGCACCACGTAAGCATGGCGTGGTGGTGCACGCCCGTAATTCCAGCATTTGGGAGGCTGAGGAAGGAGTATTGTCCTGAGTCCAAGGCCAGCCTGGGCTACACCAGAGAGTTAAGACCAGCCTGAGCTACAGAGCAGAACTCTGTCTCAAAAAAAAGTCTACCCCAAGGTGCTGGGATTACCTGTGTATGCCTTAATACCTAGTTTATTAAGCCAGTTTTTTGTTTTTTGTTTTTTGAAGCAAGGTCTCACTTTGTAACCCAGGCTGGTCCTGAGCTACTCACTGTGGAGCCCAGGCTGGCCTTGGACTCATGGCAATCCTTATTCCTAAATCTCCCAAGTACTGGGATTATAGGTGTTCACCACCATCCATGGCTTATGGGTGCTGGAGAATCAAACTCTGGTACTTAGCACTTGATGTAGCACTTGCTAGGCCATTCCTCCAGCTACTAAGCCAGTATTTTTTTAAAATAAACCTGTGTAAATAAAATTTCATGTGTTTCAATTATCAAGATTTTTAAAAGATAATTCACATATTCTTACTAATAGAAAATTTTGGCTCTGACTCAGTTGCACAGCACTTAAGGTTAATATGCATGTAATTCTTTAAGTATTCTATTACTTATTGGTCTATCTTCTTACTAATTCTCATCTTTATTGCCCTAGTCTCAGTTAGTGAGGGGGGGTCAGACCATCTTTGGTTTTTGTGTTTTTAGTTCTAGGAATTGAACATAGGGCCTTCACACTGACCTACAACTCCAGCCCCTGCTTTTTTTATTTTTATTTTTTAACAAGATCTCACTGAATTGTCCGCACTGGGGTCAAACTTGTGACCCTCCTCCCTCACCCTTCCAGAGTCTGGGCTTCCATGCCAGAGCCACCATATCTGATTTAGGGCTTGTTTAATTTGCATTTTGGAAACTTACTTAGAGGAAATTTTCTAGTGCTATTCTGATTTTCACGCACTTCTTATGTTTCCTGATGTACTCTAGAATTTACATATATATATATACATACATACATACATACATACATACATACATACATATATACATATATACATATATTTTTCCCCCAAGATGGCCCCACTCTGTAGTCCAGGCTGGTTCTGGTCTTGCTGTGTAGCCCAGAACTCATGACAGTCCTCCTGCTTCAGCTTCCTAGGTGATAGGAATACAGGTGTGTACCCCATCACCCAGCTTACGTGGTGCTGGGGAATCTGACTCGGGTACTTAACATTTGCTAACACTGACCTATTCCTCCAACGCCCAGAATTTATACTTGCTGTAACTTATACTTGTATTGTTTAAATAATTAGTGTGTATCGTTATTTTAACATTTTTCAAGGTTAGAATAGCAGTGAAAGGGCTGGGGCATTGCTCAACTGTTGGAGTGCTTGCCTAGCAAGCACATGGCCCTGGATTTGATTCCCCAGCACCACATAAACTTGAGTGTGGGAGCGCACACCTGTAATCCCAGAAGAGAGAAAAGAGCAAAGCCCCAGACCTCAAACTCCCATTGGCTACTGAATCTGTACCAGAAACTCACTGAAATTTCAAAGCAAGCTTCAGGGGTAATAGCCAAACACTTAAGTCAAAACAGCACCTAATTCCCAAAAGCCAAGTTTTACATCTGTGAGGGTCCTGAAAATTGCAGACTGTTACTGTTTAGGCTTCTGTGCATGCCCAGCTTCTCCTCTTGTGCTGATGTGCGGTGCACTGTAAATCTCTGAAAACCCAACATGTGTATACTTTCCCATTCTCCTGTAGTCAGAGAAGTGTGAGTGTGTGTGTTTAGTCTTGCACTTCACTCTGGCAAGGACCTACACATGAAGGTGTGGGCAACACGTGTCTATCAGGTGACTGCCAGAAAGTAGCACTGAGATATCTAATGGTATGCAGGGATGGCTGGTTCATTGAAGGAGTATCAGGAATGAGATGGGTTGGGATTGTATCTCATCGGTGGTAGAGTGCTTGCTTAGCATGCTTCAGGCCCTGAGTTCAAGCTACAGTAACAGTAAAATGATAACCTGGAAGTATTATGCTGTGGGTGGAGCATTCCAGCCTTAAAAGGAGCCTGGCTGTAGTTGGGGAAAAGCCAGTGCCCAAGATTCCTGCACCTTGTTTAGAGGAGGGGAGGGTTAAGCACTTTGACCTTAGGTTGTGCCTCAGTCATTTGACTTGTTGTGATGAAACTTGATAAATTGCTGTATAGACATTTCTAGAATGCTGTTGGTTCTTTATGGGACCTAGAAACTGGCGTCTGGTTGTGGCTGATAGGAAACCGACAGAATTTATTAGCTATCTAAGTATTAGCTGTAATGTGCCATCTCTGAAGGTTTTTCTCAGGGAAAAAAAAATGAAAACGTGCCGGTTCTGGATGAGCTGAGCCAGAGTAGGTGAAGTGGGCAGTATTAAGAGAAAGAATAACTCAGGGGGGAAGACAGCCTGCTGCTTGGTTCTTCAAGACCGGACTTCGAACCATTCCAAGTGTTTGCCAAGAGAGCGAAAAGAGTAGGTGCACTTAGAGAGATCTGACTCTCCCCCAAGAATTGACCCCAAGGGGAAGGGTGTGGACTGAGACAAGGACAAATGTGGGCCCTCTCTGTTGCCTAAGTGTAGCCGAAGAATGGGTTAAAGCATTCCCTTCTGCTGGCGCCTTCTGAAGTCTGCCTTCGGAAGTCAGCCTCCTGGAGCCCTCCAGGGGCTGGCCCTCGGTTCTCCTGGTGCGGTGGTGGAGGGAGGGGTAAAGGGCAGGGCCTGGGCCAAGCTCCCTCCCAGACAGCGCCTCCTCCAATGACAGGGAGGAAAGCTGTGGCCGAACACACCCCTCCCAGCGCTGCAGCAGAACGGACGGGCCCTCTGCCGGGCTGGCTCACTCGAGCTCGGCTCCCCCTCCTGCCATCTTCCGTTGCAAAGCATTTCTGGGAGCTGCATGTGGGTGACGCAGCAGCATTGTTCGCAGGCACAGGAAGCCGCGGCTGAGCTGAAGGGCGCAAGAAAGCGCAGAACACTGCATGCTGCACTGTGGTTAACTGAAGGGTTAGAGCCGACTACCCTACCTTATGTGCTTTGGGAGATTCCAGAATTTTCAAGTAAATCAGGATTTTCCTAGAGGCTGGAGACCTAACTCCTTCCGCACAACTTCCAACACAGAAAACAAAACAAAGACGCTGGGGAAACTTCACCCAAGAGCCTCGCCTGCTCCAGAGCGACAAGAAACGCAAGGTCAGGCGGTCAGTTGGCAAACTCTTTCTGGTTCGGGGTGTGTGTAACTTAGTGTAGGCTGTAGGGACTTAGTCTCAGCAAAGAGGCAGAAGAATTGCTTGTCGGGCAAGTCCAGGACAATACTTACCTTACTTGTTGTAGCTTGAGCCGTCATTGCACTTGTTCCCTCACTGGTGGGCTGTGCTTTGGAACTGGGTTGCTTGGCTTTTAAAGGGAATCCTTTTTTCCTTCTGCCCAGACCTCTTTCCCTTCCTGTGAGGTGTGGGGTGTGGGCCTCTGCTTGAATGTTCTCCTCAATGCCTAGAGCAGCCGCTTTTCCATACTCCACCCCCACCCCTATCCCAAAACCCCTCTGGTGAGGGGTGGTGGCTTCTTTATATGGTTTTTTTGTAGGGCCTGAACTGGAATCTGTCTTTTTTGATGAAAGCAGGGCTGGCTTGGAAGAAAATCTGCATTTCCCTCCACACCCACACATAGCCCAGTAACTGAGCTGTGTATGTGTGAACAGCTGCCCCCCCCCACGCACACCGCCTTCAGTCTCTCCGCCTACCTTCCTTGTGCCACCCACAAAAGTCTTAAAGGTAGAATTAGACTGCTTTTGGTGAAGTTAAGGTCCTTTCCTATTCTCTTAAACTGTCAAAGATCTTTCAGTGCAGTGTTTTGCTGAAAGTGGAAAGTCCCTGTTTGTGGACAGATCAGTTAGTTCTCTCTGGCAGAGGAAATGGGCAGAGTCCTCCTACTCGTTGGCTGCAGGGGGGAGGGGGGGTGGCGGGGAGCAGTGCACTCCCTAGTGCACATTGTGAATGGACTCAAATTTTTCACCGTAGGGAGATTAGGAGATTCCACGTGTCACCACACCCCACCTCTTCACCCCATGCATGTGGTGCTAGCTGGAGGCTCCCAAATGGGATGCTATAGCAACCTGAAGTAAATAAAACGTCTGTAGATGAGGTCAGTTTGAAGCAAGGTGTGAGACATCTGGAGACTTGGCAGAAGGAGCTTCTAGGGGAGCTTCTTGGGATATTACAAGATCTTTGGAGTCCAACTCTGGGATTTGGAACCTCATCCCTAGGTTTAAGATGAAAATCATTTAAATTCCTGGTTATTAAAATAATTATTAAAGAAGGTCTAGGCTAATGCTGAGCTGTCTAGGTCAAAGTTTAGTTTTTACTGAAATAGTTACTGTTCTGTACACATGTAAGGCAAGTGTAACTTGTCTTCCAGATTTGCATTCTTCTGCTGTGGAGTTGCTTTAGGGCTTGTGAGGTCAGAGGAAGGGGAATTTCATTCACTAGGAATTTTGGGCTTCAGAAGTTTTTAAAACATAAAAGATTTATCTGAAAATAACAGTCATCTAATGTGATTAAATCAAGTGACAATTTCTTACTGTGGCATTGTTCCTAAGTCATTCAGACTTGATTGGTTAAAACCCCTAAGAACTATTGCTCCTAAGATTGTTTCTGCTCCATTAATAAGTATAAGGGGTGATAGTTGACTGTGGAGGAAAGGGATAAAGAGAGAAACAGAAGAGCACTCACAACACATAAGAATATTTGTGTAAGCAGCCTTAGAAGAAAAGTCCTGGGTCAGATCATAACACTGAGGCTTTGCTACTCTCTTGTTATTAGCCAGTCATGCTGCTGCCTGTTTGCTCCCATTTGTAAAACGAATGCAACACCTAAGTTAATGGTAACATTCACTACCTGGTGTAGAAAAGTGAAAGGACAAGTTAAGGTTTTATTGTTACATAAAGACCTACATGACAGGTAACACTTTGTGGCCCCAGTAACTATAGTTGCTTCAGTGTAGATGATAGCATGAAGTGAAGAGTTAAGGAGCAAAGGTAAGTTTGAAGTCTTGATAATAATTGCAGTAGTCTTTAAGTTTTTTCTTCTACCTTTAATTTTTTTAATTTTTAAGTACAAAGACAGTTACCATCCTGCTCTTTCTCTTGGTGCTTGAGGGGACTGAAATTGAATCAGGATGATGCCAGGAGTGGCTGTTCACCGTGCCTTTTTTCCTTCTCTCTTCCTATCCTTAGATTTTGCTGGAGGAGCTTGCCAATAGTGATCCCAAGTTAGCCCTTACTGGAGTCCCAATAGTACAGTGGCCCAAAAGGGATAAGGTAAGAAATTCTTTCATTGATATTCAAATTGATTAAGCTCTTTGCTAATTGGTCACCATTCTAGGAAGAAAAGAGTAATGAAACTCCTTTTGGTACATTAATGTAAACTGACAGAATTATTAATGTTTTTCTTGACTCTTAGGTCAGAGTAATTGGCTGTCTTGGGAGGGGACTGTCTTGATGGATTTATCAAATGGAAGGTCTCCCTTCAGATTGTTGTATATTTGTGCCCAAAGTGGATCAGTTTCGGGCTGGAGGAATGGCTCAGTGGTTAAGTGCTAAGTACCCAAGTTTGATTCCCCAGCACCACTTAAACTGGGCATGGTGGCGCATGCCTGTAATCCCAGCACTTGGGAGGCTGAGGCAGGAGGATTGCCCTGAGTTCAGGACCAGCCTGGACTACAGAGTGAGATCCTGTCTCAAAAAAAAAAAAAAAAAAAAGACAAAGTAGATCAGTTTCTATCCTTCTGACCCAGTGACTCAATTATCTTTATAGATATGATTTAAAGTAGTGGCGCACGCCTGTAATCAACCACGCACGAGGCTGAGGCAAGAGAATTGCTGTTGGTTTGAGGCCAGCCTGGCCTGCATAATGAACTTAGGATCAAACTTCCTCAAAAACAAACAAAACAAACAACTCATTAAAATAAGTACATACGTATTTGAAAGACCAGAGTTTTTCTTTACTATAGTGAATCATGCTCTCAAGATTCTCCTTAGTTGGGACTTTCCAGTATGGAATTGAAAAAAGAAAAGAATTACTATCAGCTAATAAGTTGTCAGTTACGAATTTTCATGCCTCCTGTATAACTTTTAGCATATTGTCCTCTGTCAAGGTTGGAAAATAAATGCTAGTGTTCTAATCGTGGCCATGAGTTGGGCTGACAAATGGTGGAGTTTCTTAGCTTAAACTTGTAAAGCTATCACATTGCAGAAATGGTTAGGCAAAACGTGGCAGTGTTTTAAAGAACCACCTTCCCCTTCTGGTGGAAGAGTCCCAGTTAACCATATGGGACTGCCTCATAGTAAGCTAGTTATTTCTAGCTGTTGTGTATTTTGTGTCAGAAAAGTGATTAAAGCCAGGCCTGATGATACAGGCCTGTAATCGCAGCAATCTGAAAGGCTAAGGCAGGAGAATCCTAAGTCCAAGCCCAGACTGTGTAATTTAATGAGGTTCTGTCTCAAAAAAGTCTGAGAATGTAGCTTAGTGTAAAGGACTTGGGTTCAATCCTCAGTACTAATAAAAATGAAAGAAGAAAAGTAAGACATGAGAAATTAAAGAAGTTGAAAATACTATTTTTGTCCTGTGTCCTCCGACAGTGCTTGGCAGGGAGTGATCTGCTGGGTAAAGACTTTGTCCTCAAAGATCACTAATAAGGCAATTGTGAGTGCCAGAATTACAAACATAACTGAGAAATCTATTCCACTCTTAAGTGTTATTGGAATATCTGCTGTATACCTGCTCAGTTGCTGGGATTCAAAATGATAAAGAAATGAAAGGACATATTGACCTTTGAGTAGTTTGCTGTCATATTTAGGAGTATCTTCTCAGTCAGTGTAAGGAAATAATGGAGGACCCCTGCATGACTTTATTGCATGGCACTTACTCAGAAAGCTTCATATGGGGACCAGCCTGTAATACAGCTAAGATGCAGGCCAAAAGTCCAAGAAGGGACCTGGCAAGTTTTCCTGTGAAGGTTGAGATGATAAACATTTTAGTTTTGGTATGCCACTTAACCATAGCTTCTCTCAGTTCTACCATTGTGGCATAAAAACAGCCATAGACAGTATGTAAACAAATGAACATGGCTGTGTTCCAATAAAATTTATCTGTAAAAATAGGCAGCAGGCAGATTTGCCCACAGGCCAGAGTTTGCAGAGTCCTGAGCTAGGTATATTGCCATGTAATCATCTACCTTGTGCAGCATTAAAGCAACCTGATACAGCTGACCTCACTGCTTTCTCTTTCCAGCTTAAGTTCCCTACCCGGCCAAAGGTGCGGGTTCCTACCATCCCCATCACAAAGCCTCATACTATGAAGCCAGCTCCCCGATTAACACCTGTAAGGCCTGCAGCTGCCTCCCCCATTGTGTCAGGAGCCAGGCGGAGAAGAGTACGCTGTCGAAAATGCAAAGCCTGTGTGCAAGGAGAGTGCGGTGTTTGCCACTACTGCAGGGACATGAAGAAGTTTGGGGGACCTGGACGCATGAAGCAGTCCTGTGTCCTCCGACAGTGCTTGGCAGTGAGTGATCTGCTGGGTAAAGACTTTGGGGGAGAGGCATTAGTATTAGAGGGACTGGAATGCAAGTGGTATAGAATTAGAGACTTCAGAGCTGAGAGTAGCTTGTACCTTATTTGAAAGCTTTCCTCATTTTATCCCCCTTTCCCTACTTTCAGGAGAAAAGTACCTGGTAATAAGAATAACTTTTAAGTCTTAACCTAATTGTTAAGTGAGACTAACATTTGAATAGCAAATCACTGCCTCTGTTTCCTCTTTAAGTGGACCAGAAGGACCTGTGAGCCTAAGCGTAAGCCACCTGGAAGTGAACTAGTCACTCTCTTGGTCTCTAGTTCCCAAGTAGTTGTCTCTTTATCACCTTTCTCATTCTTCTCTACGAAAATCTCTTTCCTTTATACTTTCTGTGTGATCCTCATGTGTTTACTAGAGAATTACAGAACCAAACCTCCCATCTTCATTCAGTTAAAGGAAAATGGAATGTTTATAAAGACCTAAGCCTGCTCTCTGAGTTTCTGTCTTTGTCCTGTTGTAGCCCAGACTGCCTCACTCAGTCACATGTTCCCTCTGTGGAGAAGTGGATCAGAATGAGGAGACCCAAGACTTTGAGAAGAAACTTATGGAATGCTGTATCTGCAATGAGATTGTTCATCCTGGCTGCCTCCAAGTGAGTGAAGGCCTAAAGGTCCCTGAGGTCTCAGCTGATAGAGCAACAAGACAGTGCCCACTGTCACAGGAACCTGTCACTATCAATACTGGGGACCCTCAGCATCAGGGTCATATAGTGGAGTGGTATGGTATCAGTCCTTGATTTAAATGTCCTTTCCATGTCAAGTTATATGCAAGACCCTGCAGGTAGAATGTTACATAAAATAGATTAGTCTCTGTTCTCATAGATCTTATAGTCCAGCCTCTGGACAGTGTTTGGAGTTTCTAGGCCATAATGGAACTGTAGGTTTTGGAGGGGCCTCAAGTCTTTAGCTATATCCTTCAGTATATCTACATATTACTTTGAAAAGAATGATAAAGAGGCTGGGGGTGTAGCTCAGTGATTAACGCGCTTGCCTAGGAAGTACAAGGCCTTGGGTTTAGTTCCCCATATGACATAATAATTGGGTATGGTGGTGCATGCCTGTAATCCCAGTATTCAGGAGATGGAGGCACATGGATTGCAGTGAATTTGAGGCCAGCCTGGGTTCCATAGTGAGTTCAGAACTAGCGTGGGCTACAAAGCAAGAACCTCTCTCACAAAATAAAACAAAACACAGGATGGTAAGGGTAATACCAGCTAACAGTGAAGGTATGCTTAATCTGTATCACACCTGGTACACAGGAGGGCTTTAAAAAGCTAAGTTTACACCCCAGCCTGAGAGACGGAATCTGCTGATCTGATGAGTCTTGTTGTTCCCAGAGTTACCCAGATGATCCTAATATGCATCCAGGGCGGAGAACCACTGTTTTACACGCACTCTCTTTTTAAATCTTTAAGGTCATATCGTAGTCGCATGGGTGACTGAGGTGTGTGTGTAGTCTCACCTACTGAAGAGGGTGAGGACCATTTGAGCCTGTGAATTCAAGATAAGCCTGGGCAATATAGCAAGAACCCATCTACCCATCTTTGAATGAATGAATGAAGTTACATCAGTGGGGGGGGAGGGGAGGTGTGGAAGAAGGCTTACTTGTTTTAATGACCAGTAGTCTTTTTTTTTTTTTTTTTTTTTTTTTTTTTTTTTTTTTTTTTTTTTTTTTTTTTTTTTTTGGTCTTTTCAAAGTGTCAGCTGGGCTGGAGGAATGGCACAATGGTCCCTGAGTTTCCGATTCCCCAGCACCACATAAAGCTCGGTGTGGTGGCACACGCCTGTAATCTCAGTATGCAGGAAGGCTGAGGCAAATTATCCTGAGTCCAAGGCCAACCTGGACTATACCAGTCAGTTCAGGACCAGCCTGGGCTACAGAGCAAGACCCTGTCTCAAAAAAAAAGAAAAAGAAAAAGAAAAGAGTCAGCGAATTATTTATATTAATTTATTTACTCATTTTTTTGTAGTTTGAGGACTAAATTCAGGGCCCTCAGGACCTTTTTTCCTATTTTTTATTTTGAAATACATTTCTTGCGAAGTTGCCTGAACTGGACTCAAAACTTTTGATCCTCCTGCCTAAGCCTTCCTGAGTACTAGAATTACAGACATACGTCACCATACCCAGCTAAGAATTAGCCCAATTTCAAAACGTGAAAGGGCTGGAGGAATGGCACAACAGTTAAAGCACTTGACTAACAAGGGCAAGGCCCTGAGTTCAGTTCCCCAGCACCACTTAAGCCGAGCATGGTGGCCCACACCTGTAATCCCAGCACTTGGGAGGCTGAGCCAGGAGCATTGCCATGAGTCAAAGGCCAGCCTGGACTTCATAGTGACTTCAAGACCAGGCTAGATTACAGAGCAAGAACCTGTCTCAAAAAATAAAATTTGTAAATTGTCTCTATGATGATAATGCTTAGTAAGTGTTCAGTAAATGCCATTTAACAAATGCCACTTAATATAATCCACAATTGATTTAATCTTTACCACATGTCTATGATGTGTATTGTTTTATCCCCAGCAATTGTGTTGCATTGTTACATGTATCCCTATTTCACAGTTGAGAATATTGAGTCACAGAGAATGGATCATTAGATTTCTAAACCCAAGTAGTCATTACTCTGCCCATCTGCCACAATTAGCTCTGGTGCAGTTAGCATGAGTTCCTTAGGAGAAGACACGCCAGACTGACCCAGACCCTTGAAATACCCTTCACGGAGTCTACCTTTGAACAGCTAACCAAGTGAGGGTGCCAGGTTTTCCGGTGGATGGGAGTGGATATTAGTGCCATCTAGAACCAGGCCACTCTCAACTTTTCCTCCCCTGTGAACTGGTGTGTTTAGAAATGGGTGACTCCTTCAGCTTCTTCTACCATGTGTTACTGTGTAATGAAGAAGGCAGAAGAGACTTAATTTGTCTTCCTGTCCCTATCTGCCTGTAGATGGATGGAGAGGGGTTACTTAACGAGGAATTGCCAAATTGCTGGGAGTGTCCAAAGTGCTACCAGGAGGACAGCTCAGAGAAAGCCCAGGTAAATGAGCCATGTGTATATGTTTTGTGAGAAGAAAAGAGTATCCAGTCTGGGAATTGCTATACAAATGCCTTTGCAGTATCACTCACAGGATTTGTCTGTTCTGGGGAGATTGTTTTTGCTTGCTACTTTTATCCTTTGGTTACTTATTAAGAGATTTTTAGTATTTTTTATTAGTATTACTAAATATCCTTGTGCTTGGAGTTTGTAAATTCCTGAGGTCCTTTTATACTCTGGGCAGTAGAAAGGGGGTAACCACAGCGGGACTGTTGAGGGAAATACAGTGTGTGTGCTCTCACCTAAGGAGTGTAGCCAGAGGGAAGGTAGTAGCCTAAGGTTGCTGGTAAGTATTAGAGTTCTGCACTGGAGTTTCTAGTTAAACGGGTTCACATTTTTTTGTAATTTTTCATCTGTGGCCTCAGAAAAACTTGCTTGCCCCATGTGCCCAGCTGTGTCATTCAGACAGCCTTTCCCCTAGAGGGAATGGCGACCCGCTCTGTGACCTTGGCCCACTGCAGCTGAGGTTGTTGGTCTAATGGTTGCCCATAATGTTAATGTCCAAAAGGGCTCTAGTTACTCAGGTTGGCAAGGCAAGATCTGCTGAGGGCGCAGAGAGGAGGAGGCAGCTGGCCTAGTGTCAGGCCTCCGTGGGCCCTGCTGTGGAATGGGAAAAGGAATGTAAAGGAGTTTGATTAGCTCCAATTTATTTCTTCCACTTGGAAACTAAGACAGTAAGATTTCAATTTAAATGTCTTTGAGGGCAAGGATTTCTGTAGTTGACCAGTGCTAAATTTCTCATCCTAAATTCTTCACTGGTAGCTTTTACATTTTTCTTCACTTGTGGTGATGGTTGGCATCCATAATGTAGCAGATGGACTGACAGATGCTGTGTTTCAGTTACTTTCTAATACATTGTTAAGAGAAAGCCCACAGAAGATGGGTCATTCCCTCTCAAAATTGTGACCAAACAGTGTGAAGAGAAAAGGAGCAAAGACCAGAACTATTGTTCAGGGGTATGAAATGTCCCATTGGGCAGTATGAATTCCTCTTAGGTTTCTTACTGGCACTGGTAACTGGACTTTGATAATATAAACAAGGCAAGCTCCAGGGAAGGACAGGTCACTGGAGAACATAGGTCCCCAGGATGAGGGCAGGCTCTGAGTGAGCCTCCTCACTATAGTCCTGAGCAGATCTCTGCACCTTCTCAAGATGGACGAGAAGCAGAAGCTGCAGCTGGGAAAGCCAAGCTGAGACGCTTGGAGAGCTGAAAATCTTAAAAAAAAAAAAAAAAAAAAAAAAGTCTGTTTTTTGCCATTAGCAGCCCCTGCTTCCTCATCCAAGGGTTAGGTGGGATGTCTTTCTTCCACCACTAATATGAAGCATATCGTTTGGAGCCTGACATGGTGGCACATACCTATAATCCCAGCACCTGTAACCCAGGAGGCTGAGGCAAGAGGATTTCCATGAGTTTTAGGCCATCTTGGACTACATAGTCTGGGACCAACCTGGACCACAGAGCAAGAGCCTGTCTCAAAAAAATAAATTAATTAATTAAAAAGGTTATATTATGCAAGGGAAGAGTTATAGTCTCTTTAAACAATATTTAACTTAGGAAATTATAATCAAAAAGTCTGGTCAAAAGATGAGTAAATTGAGGTATCGAATCAAACAGCCCAGATTTGGATCTCACTCCTGCGTGCTTGGATACAAACCTTTTTATTGCAGATAGGTTTCTCAAATGACCCATTTTTGCTCCAGAACCAGTGTTCTGCCACAGGCGTGATCTCAGTTCCCAATATTTGCAAAGTCTAAATTGCAGGCTCTGAGATGACGTGCTCTTTCAGCAGTGTCCAGTCTTCTCTCAGGCTTGCTCTGTCACTTCAAAGGGTTTGAATAAAAAGAATGCACTGATGTTGCTTTTCTGGGCACATTTTACAGAAGCGGAAAATGGAAGAGAGTGACGAAGAAGCTGTGCAAGCCAAAGTCCTACGGCCCCTGCGGAGCTGCGATGATCCCCTCACACCTCCACCCCATTCTCCCACTTCCATGCTGCAGCTCATCCATGACCCAGCTTCCCCCCGGGGTATGGTGACTCGGTCATCCCCTGGGGCTGGCCCCAGCGACCACCATAGTGCCAGCCGTGATGAGCGCTTCAAACGGCGGCAGTTGCTGCGGCTGCAGGCCACAGAGCGCACCATGGTACGGGAAAAGGAGAACAATCCCAGTGGCAAAAAGGAGCTGTCTGAAGTTGAGAAAGCCAAGATCCGGGGATCGTACCTCACTGTCACGCTACAGAGGCCCACCAAAGAGCTCCACGGGACATCCATTGTGCCCAAGCTTCAGGCCATCACGGCCTCCTCTGCCAACCTTCGGCATTCCCCCCGTGTGCTAGTGCAGCACTGCCCAGCCCGAACCCCCCAGCGTGGGGATGAGGAGGGGCACGGGGGAGAGGAGGAGGAAGAGGAGGAGGAGGAGGAGGAGGAGGAAGATGACAGTGCAGAGGAGGCGGGTGCGGCCAGGCTGAATGGTCGGGGCAGTTGGGCTCAGGATGGAGACGAAAGCTGGATGCAGCGGGAGGTCTGGATGTCTGTCTTCCGCTACCTCAGCCGCAGAGAACTTTGTGAATGTATGCGAGTGTGCAAGACGTGGTATAAATGGTGAGCAGGGATACAGGGGGTTAGGAGTAGGGGTATGGGAATAGCTGGCAGGTCTTCAGAACAGGAGGAAAATACAGCTTGGCATCAGGCTTTTGAGGTCCTATATGGAATGAACAGAACCTGTGGGTTCTTCTAAAAAGGAGGTGCCTGCAGACGTCATTAGAGGAATTTGACTCTTTGCCTCCTCTCCCTGCTCTGTGCTTCTCCATCTCTGCCTAGGGAGAGTGATTTGGAGGATAGATTTATACAGTGTGTACTAAAACTTTAAAGGCTTGGGATTGGGACCGGAGTGATGGCAGAGCAGTTAAAGCACATGCCTTGTAAGTACAAGGCCCTAAGTTCAATTCCCCAGCACCATATAACCCGGGAGTGGTGGCACATAACTGTAAACTCAGCACTTGGGAGGCTAAGATGGGAGGATTACCATGAGTATGAGTCCAGGGCCAGCTTGGGGTTCATAGAGAGTTTAGGACCAGGTTGGGCTACACAGACCCTGTCTCAAAAAAAAAAAAAAAATCTTTAAAGTCTTAATAGCTGGAAGACCTAATATTTCTGCCCCTCGGTCATCAGCCCAGTTTATTGTATGCTGATTGAGAACCTGCAATGTGCTAGTTATCTTCTGGTTTGGATGACACACATAGCTGCACCTGAAGCCCTGCCTCAATAACATTTTTACTCACTGAGAAGAATAGGTATGCTTTCCAAAATGATCTTAAAGATGTTCATATAATCTTCTACACTTTTAATTCTCATCCTCCAAACCTGAAGCAGGATTCTTTTCTTTAGCAGACAGGGTCCGCTTTTGAAGTTTCCCGAGACCTAATAATCCTTGTAAATGAGATCATTTATTTCTCCTCAAATTGATCAGACACTTAATAGAGGGAAGCCCTGGTGTTGATGGACAAAGAGCTTTTCATTGGGCAGTGTGGGTTTTCCTTAAATACTAGGATATATCACTTATATCTGCGTCACATCCTGTTACAGTAGTTCTCAACACGTGGTGTCCTGCTACCAGCATCTACCTGGGAACTTCTTAATGCTGATTCTAAGCTGGTCATGGTGGCACCTGCCATGCCTATTATCGTATCTCTGGGAGGCTGAGGCAGGAAGACTCAAGTTCAAGCCTTGCCTGAGCAACTTAATGACTTAGACCTTACCTCAAAACTTAAGAGGGGCTGAGGATGTAGTTCACTGTGAAGACCCTGAGTTCAATCCCCAGTACCACAAAGAGGGAAGGAAGGAAAGAAAGGGGGAAATGGAAAATTTGGGGGCAGATCCAATGGTATACTATTTTTTTCCCCATTACTAGGAATTGAAACCAAAGCCTTTACATTGAGCAATTACATCCACAGCCTGTGTTTGTTTTTTTAAGACAGTCTTTGAGTTGCTTAGTTTCCCTACACTGTGCTTAAATTTGACAGTCCTGCATCAGCCCCTCAGAGTGCTAAGCCAACAGTGTGCTCTTGAGAAATCCTTCTGGGAACTCTACTTAAGTTTGAAAATGCATCTCTGCTCTGTAGTTGGAGATTGTTCCTACCGTGGAAATTTAATGTTCTACTGGTGATACTGGTTAGTCTCTTAAATAAAAACCATACCATATGCCAATACGTGCTTATTTCCCAAATCAGACTTAATATATCAGCCCAAATTCTCTTAATATTTTTATAGGGCTAGTGGGCCTGCCTTGCTCTACTCCTTGCTTTCTAGACCAGGACATATAAGACCCTTATTGTATGCTGTCTCCCAGTCTGCTGCCAGCCTAACACTGAGCTAGCTGGGCTTGGTAGCAGTAACTCTGAGATATTAAATGAAAACCTGCATGGTGCAGTGTAGTTTATGGCCTGTGGATATGTAGGCTGCAGTGGAAAGACAGGCCTCTCCCTTTCATTTCAGGTGTGGACTAGCTAGAAAATGTCAAGCTAGTGCTGAAGCAGAAACCCAAAGGTGAGGAAGGAGTCTCCATGTGATAGAATCTCTTTGGGCCTGAGACAGTAATGGGAGTAAAACGGTGCACTGTGGAAATGCAGAGTACCATCATTTATCTCCAGCAGTTGTTAATTCCTGATATGGGAAAGAATAGAGCAAACCAATTGGTTTTCAGACAGTATGAAATCAAGAAATTTTTAAATGCTCTCTTACATACTCTTCAGTAAGAGCCATATCATTTTAGTGCCAGTGAACGCATTGTAGCTTATAGTGTGTTCCTAATTATACTGTGGTCTCAGTCCTCTCAGGAAGTCAGAAAGAACTGGTTAAATTCACTATTACTTAACATACAGGTTTACAGAGTATCTAGTTTCTATCAGACAGGACATTTTTTGCCTATTCTCTGGGGCAAAAAGTGACAGGTTGTGATTTCTCATCACTCCCATAAGAGAATGTAAGGAAAGTGTCCCTTCAGGTGTTCTACTTTTCCTAAAAACCTCCCAACAGCCTGTGATGAGAGCCCCATTGACCAGGGTATTAAGTGAATGACAGCTAGTTTCCTTTTCTGTCATAGGTGCTGCGACAAGAGACTTTGGACAAAAATTGACTTGAGTAGGTGTAAGGCCATTGTACCCCAGGCTCTCAGTGGCATCATCAAGAGGCAACCAGTTAGCCTTGACCTCAGTTGGACCAACATCTCCAAAAAGCAGCTGACATGGCTAGTCAATAGGCTACCAGGTAAGTGAGCAGCCCTGTGTTTGTCCTTGCAGGGCTCAGAGGAGCCAGCAGAGAAAGCTGCATTATTGGCAGTGCTTGTTAGAATTGCTATAGGGGGATGGAGGGGTAGCTCAGCAGTTAAAGCGCTTGTCTAGCAAGTTCTATACAAGCACTAAGTACACGAGTTTGGTTCCCCAGCACCATATAAGCTGGGCATGGTGGCGTATACCTCTAATCCCAGTACTCTGGAGACTGAGGCAGGCAGATTGTCCTGAGTCCAAGGTCAGGACTACATAGTGAGTTCAGAACCATCCAGGACGGCAGAGTAAGGCCCTGCCTTAACCCCCCCTTTCCCCCCCACCCCCCCACCCCCCAAAAAAAATTGCTGTGCAGCAGTCTATACCATTGTTGGCCTCTCTGCTTAGCAAAAGACTTTCACAGCCACCTTGATTGTTGGTCTCAAAAATATTACTGAACCAGTGACTACAATGAACAATAAAGAATGGGATCATGTGCCCCTACCAGACCTGCAGGCCACCTCAGATGTGCCTTGGTGGTCCCCTGGTGCGCGGTGCGCTCTTAGACATGTTGAGGTTTCAGAAAGATAGGGAGAGATCACTCTTATATTGCTCAGGTAGCATCCGAGCTAAGCATTCACTTGTAGCCAAAGCTAGAAGTTGTAACAGGATATCATAAGAATCTTTGAATTTGCTTATTAGGACATAGTCCCTCTCTCCCATTAGTCTGGAAATTCACTTAAATCAGCTAGTAATTAAGACTTTGAATGTGCTATCAGAATACATTAAATGCCTCTGGTTCCATTTATTGCAGGACTGAAAGACCTTCTCCTAGCAGGCTGTTCCTGGTCTGCGGTCTCTGCCCTTAGCACCTCCAGCTGCCCCCTTCTCAGGACCCTTGATCTTCGGTGGGCAGTAGGAATTAAAGACCCCCAAATTCGGGACTTGCTGACTCCATCAGCTGATAAACCAGGTATGTCCCAGGTTTTACTTCTCTCTTCAGTCTTGAGGTACCTCTGTCTTTCTGTAGAATTCATTTACAAGAATTAGTCTTAGAATTGAAGTTGTATAGCTAGATATGTTGACTCGTACCTGTAATCCCAGCACTCCGGAGGCTGTAGGAAGATTGCTGTAGGTTCAGGAATAGCCTGGACTACAGAACAAGATCTATGTCAAAAAAAAAAGGGGGGGGGAGGTGGGGACTGGAAGAAAAGCTCAGTGGTTCAAGAGCTTGCCTAGCAAGATCAAGGCCCTGAGTTTGATTCCCTAGCACAACATAAACTGGGCATGGTGGAACACCCCTATAATCCCAGCACTCAAAAAACAAGCAAACAGACAAAAAAGAATTGAAGCTGTAGAAGAATAAATACAAAATGAGAACAGAAGGTAGACTATACAGATGCAGTTTAACTATCTGCAAGTAGATACCTAGAAATAACAGACTGTGTCTATTCTGTGGTCAGTGATGTTTGGTGTTTGGATAGGATAAGCCTGAGAACATCTCACAAGGTCTCAAGATTGAGGTGGAATGTCAAAAACCATCTACCAGGGCTAGAGGAATGGCTCAGCAGATAAAGCACTTGCAAAGTCAAGTACTAAATACCCGAGTTTGATTCCCCAGCACCACATAAGCTGGGCTTGGTGGCACACACCTGTAATCCCAGTACTTGGGAGGCTGAGATAAAAGTGTTGCTGTGAGTCGAAGGCCAGCCTGGGCTCCATCCTGAGTTCATGACCAGCCTGGACTATACAGTTAGACCCTGTATCAAAAAAAAAAAAAAAAAAAAAAAACTATCTGCCAGGGTAGTCTAGAAAAGCACAGGGCTGTGGGTACGAGAGGAGCATTCTGTACATACCCTTGTACACGAGGCATAATCTGGCACTGGGAAGAAGGAAAACTTCTCTTCTTTCTTGGAAACTGCCTCCATGCACTGCTCACTCCCTGAATACAGGATAGGATGTAGTAGTTCTGTTGAGCCCCATTGACAGGGCCTGGTCAGCAAGTAACTGGTGCGGCCGGGAGCTTTTTAGTTGCATTATAGAAACCAAGAGTTTTGATCTAAGCTCTTTTCTTGGCCTGTGCAGGTCAGGACAATCGCAGCAAGCTCCGGAACATGACCGACTTCCGGCTGGCAGGCCTTGACATCACGGATGCCACACTTCGCCTCATCATTCGCCACATGCCCCTCCTGTCTCGACTTGACGTCAGTCACTGTAGCCACCTTACAGATCAGTCTGCCAACCTACTTACTGCTGTTGGGTCTTCCACTCGTTACTCCCTCACAGAGCTCAATATGGCAGGTATGCTGCTGCTTTTTTTTTTTTTTTTTTTTTTTTTTTTTTCGTGCTAAAGGGTGCCCCTGCCTCTGGAGGTCCCAGGCCTCCCTCAACTTTGGCCAGTGGTTTGGAGTTGATTGGTTGAATTGTATTAACTCGTTTATTCACATCTGGACAAGAATGTGGATAGGTCTATTTTAATTGCTACGGGCCTGAGAATTGGAATAGTTTATTAAGTCAGATGCCCACATGCATGGTCACAATCTAGCTGTAGTGTGATCAGCCTCACTGCTCTTGTGTGCTTGCCGTCCTGTGGTGCTAGAAATGAAGCATCAAAAGGACAATTCTGATGGCACCTCTGGCCTGTGAGCCTGATAGATAGGCACGTAACAGGGCTTTCATTTAGGATATTAGGGAGAGAGGACTAGGGTAACTGAATGGTAGAGAAAAGTATCTGTTCCTTTCTGTTGTAACCATTGTCCTCTTGGCCATTTTTTCCACAGGTTGCAATAAACTGACAGACCAGACCCTGATCTACCTACGGCGCATTGCCAATGTCACCTTGATTGACCTTCGAGGATGCAAGCAGATCACTCGAAAAGCCTGTGAGCACTTCATCTCAGACTTGTCCATCAACAGCCTCTACTGCCTGTCTGATGAGAAGCTGATACAGAAGATCAGCTAAGACATACCCAGCCTAGACTGAATAGGAAACGGATCTTCCCCTGCCTCCACGCTGAGGAGAGCCTCTCCCTGACCCTGCACAGGCTCTGAGGCCAGCGTCACACTCCCTCTCTGCTCTCCTGCCCCGAGCCCTTCTCCCACAGGTTGGGCAGAGAGGGTGATGGACACCAGGCTTACCTGCCTGCTCCTCTCCCTCCTAAGGAAAAGGGAGTCACAGTTCATATGAGAGGAAGGAAAGCACAAGCTGTGCTGTTGTGGTGCCTGCTCACTTGCTTGCCTACCAGGAGGCTGGGCTCTTGCTTTGGAGGGTTGTGCAGCGTTCACCTGCACCAGGCCTTGGGCCCCTTTTACCCACCCAGGGCCCCAGCAGAGCCTGGTTCTGAGCAGTCTCCAAGGAAGAAAGCAGCTCTGCCTCCATGGCCAGTTCTCCTTATGGTGTCCAGTGCATGTCTCTCCTGTCACTCTCCCGGCTTCTGCAGGAGGGACCAGCAGCCCCAGGAACACCAGGCCCAGCAGATCACACTGGTGCTGTTGATGTCAGAAGCCTTGCGCCCATGTCTGTGCTCACCTTCCTTTCCTCTCCCTGAGCTTGATGCTGTCCGGCACTCATGCTCGCTCACATAATGCAAAGTCCCCCTTCCCATCCTCCCCCTAACTTCCCTGCTAGTCTCTGAGGTGGTTGTTGCACTTACTGGGGTCAGAGTTTTTCAGAGGAGTAGGAACTGTGCCCCAGGGACACCCCCATTTCATTGCTACCCAGATAGATTCTAAGACAGGCACCATCTCCTTGTTCCCCGATCTTGCCTCCCACTGACTGCTCTTTTCCATGTGTCTTCATTCCTGCCTAAATAGGGCTTTCCCAGGATGTGTGTTCTCAGAGAGAGCAGCCTGTCTCCCCTACCAGATGAGGGGAGCAGAGAACTGGCTGAGTCCACACCTGCCTCCGTGCCAGGCTCCTAGGCTTTTGGTTTAGTATAGCCCACTGGAGCACAAGCTTATGCATTGCCCCAGCAGCTTACTAACCTGATACCTTTCAGGGGACAGGAAGTCGTACTCGGAAGCCAGTCACCTGCCCTCTGCCCACAGCCATGGAAGGGGGTGTGCATGTGCCTCTATGTGTGTGGCTGAGAGTGCTGTGAGAAAGAGTGTGTGTGTGTGTGTGTGTGTGTGTGTGTGTGTGTGTGTGTAAGAAGGGAGGGAGTGTGTGTCGCCCACTCTACTGCCCTTTGTGAAGCCCCATCAGCTGCCCCCTTTAACTTTGCATTGAACGGCCTGTCCAAAGATCCTCTCTCTAGGGCAGCAGAGAGCTTTTTGCACTTTAGGAAAAAAAAAAAAGGAAAGAAAGGTTGGAATTTCTTCTAGGTCAATATTTAAATGTGTGAGGAATTGCTCAGCAGCAGCCCGTGATAAGAGCTTATAAGTGATAGACCAAATTTGCACTCTGCTCCCATCTATAAGAAGATTGATAGCACAACTTTGCCCTACCTTCTCATCCTTCAGCCCAGCCCTTCCTGGTCCCTTCTCGGTAGCTCAATTGCAGGCTTTTCTCCTAAATTCTCAGCAGAGAGGGGACAGCCAAGGTACCAGAGCTCTGAAGTGTGAGCTGTCCCAAGGAGAGTCACCAACTGTACTCTTGCCACTGCCAAAGCAATAGAAGCAGAGAGATTGCCTCTTTGCCACCTAGCCCAGCTTTGACCCTGGCACTAACTGGCCTTAGAGGAAACTGGGTCCTGGTAGAAGGTTGTTTTGTGTGTTTCTTCCAATCTGCTGATTCTTTTGACTGCACCTTAAAAAACAGTCATCTGCTCCCATGACCCTCTTCCCCTTCCATTGGTCTCCAGTGCCCGGCAATCCAGGGCTGAAATGTTGAGGAAATGCCAGTGACTTACTCCAGAGTGCCTCAGTTAGGGGGACTTATCTGTAAAGGACCCTGGGTATTGAACGGAAACATTATTAATGACCTATAATTGGAAGCTTCCTGCCTTTTTTTTTTTTTTTTGGTTGCTCCTGTGGAAAATACTGAAAGAATTACTAAGTCTTGTTTTATTGTCTTTTATAAAAGGGGAGGTGGAGAGACCCCTTCAGAGCAGGGATTGCGCCGGGAGAGTGCCTCTGACTTTGGGACATTTCATCTGTAGTAGTTTCCAAGCTGATGGTTTGTTTTGGGTTTTGGTTTTTATGTTCATTTGTTTTTTGGTTTGGAAAAACAAGTATTTTTACCGTGCACGTAAATTGGTCAGCAGAAAAGGGAGCCTGGGATGGCAGCAGATGGACCAGTGCCCTTGCTGGGTTTTACTTTTCTTTGGAACTGAGGGGAAAATGGTTTTTAGAGGTAAAGGTTGGTCTACGTGGAGGAGAGAACTGTCTGTTAGGGGACAGAAGAACCCGGGAGTTCCATCGCATTCCTGCGTCTGCTTTTAGCTGCAGCCTTCCAGGAGAGCCTGCCCTCCTCAGACTACAGGACCAGACCTTTGCCTCTGTCTTTCCAAGTACCGGGGCAAAAAAAAAAAAAAAAGAAAAAAGAAAAAAAAAACCACAAAGGAAAGGAAGAAAATTTATATCTATATATATATATATAAGTATATATATATAATATAAAATCACTTGGTGATTAAAAAATAACTGCTCCATAAATAAAACTCCTAAAGTCACTATGTTTAAAGGGTTTGATTGTGTTTTTTGTTTTTCAGAAAAAAATATTGTAAATATATATTTTTTGTTGCTGATTTAGAGTCAATCTCCAATGTTGTGCTAAAAATTTTAAATTAAATGTAAGCATTAAGGTTATAAGTCTTAACGCTATCTCAGTCGACACATTGGGGTTATTTTGGGCCAGGGAACGAGGGAAGCTAGCTGGACTTTGTTTTGTTTTCTAGAAGTTTCCACCATTGGTTTTAGAAAAAAGCAAGGACATCTTTCCTCTGACTCATGGGAATGGGAGATATTTGTGTAATAAAATTTTTAAAAGACAAAAAAGAAATAGCCTCTAATGGGAAATATTTTGATTTGGGTTTTGTTTTTCTTTTTCAATAAAAAGGCTTTAAAATCAAAAGCCAACCAACCTTTTTCTGCCTTGTGTGTTTGTCAGTCAGAGACTTTTGAGTCAGAAGGCTGTGCTGGCCAGTCTACTCAGAAGCAGCAGAACTACAGGGCTGGGTCAGCTTGCGTCTCTTTATTAGTTTTTTAATATCAGACAATAGCATTTGTGGGCTGAACGAATGGCTCAGAGGTTAAAGTGCTTAAGTATGCAAGTTTGATTTCCCAGCACCACATAAACCGGGCATGGTGATGGATGCCCATAATCCCAACACTAGGGAGGCTGAGGCAAGATGATTGTTGTGAGTCCAAGACCAGCCTGGGCTACAGAGTGAGAACCTGTCTCAAAGAAAAAATAGTACTTGCCTCTAGAAACACCACATGTACTTAAAGGGAAATTTTTTTTTTTCACTTCACACAGTATTTCACTAAAATTGTCCAGTCTGGTGCAATTTTCCTGCCTCAGCTTCTTAGGATTTCAGGTGTGTGCCACCAGTCTAAATCCTTAAAAACTTTTTGAGACAGGGTCTCACTCTGGAGCCCAGGCTGGTCCCGAACTCACTATGGAGCCCAGGCTGGGCTTGGACTCACTGCAGTTCACCTACCTAAGCCTCCCAGGTGCTGAGATTAAAGGTGTGTGCTTACACGCCCAGTTTATGTTGTGCTGGGCAATCGAACTCGGGTATTTAGTGCTTGTTTTAGCCCTTGCTAGGTAAACACTTCAACCTCTGAGCTATTCTGCCAGCCCCCCTCAAAAACTTCTTAGTGAATGTAAAAGTCACGTGAGATTAGCCACCCCCGCAAAAAGACAGTCCCCAGGGGGACTCGCCTGTAAATGAGCTGGGCATTTCTAGTCTTCTACCTGAGCTGCCACCAAGCCATTATGCAAAACCAACCTCCATGGCCTTTGAGGGCAGTACGCACTTAATTAACCAAGAGGACAGACCGTGATTGGCCCCTATCATCCCTATAACTGGCATGTTGAGACCTACTAGCTTTTAAGTAAGCGCTGACTGGAGAACCCCCTCCTTGTCTACTTGCCACATCCAGAAGGGCTGAAGTCCTACCTTGGAATTCCTGAACACGTTCTCACTGCTCAGAGATGCTGGCAGATTCTGCGGATCTTTCTCCCTGCAACTGATGAGCCATCTCTGATTCTGCTGCACTTTCCAGAAATAGATAGGGCACTGGACAGTGGGCTGATGTGTTGGTTTCCTGAGGACGGATGTGAACGTGGCCATATTCGGTTGTTACCGTGGAAGGAAGAGTCAGTTTTGGCTCCCCAGTAACTCAGAAACCCTCTCTGCCTCTTGGTACCCACTTCCTTGCCACCCCAGTGAAAGCCTGTCAGGAACTTCAAACAGTCCAAAGTACAGTCCAATGCATTAATACATTGGCAGCCAGAACATTTCTCTTGACATTTGAAACCAGGCCCATTGGTGCATGCTTGTAATCCTAGTACTGTTAGGGGCTGAGGCAGAAGTATCACAAATTCAAGCCCCACCTGGGCAACTTAGCAACTTAATGAGACACTATCTCAAAATTAAGAATTTAAAAAATGGCCAAGGAATGTAGCCCACTTAGAAGGCCTTGGGCTCTCCACAGTGCCATTAAAAAAATAATAATAAATCCTAGCACTTGGGAGGCTGATGTAAAAAGGACTGCTGTGGGTTCAAGGCCAGCCTGGGCTACATAGTGCCTTCAGGACCAGTTTGAACTACAGAGCTATATCCTGTCTCAAGGAAAGGGGGAGGGTGGTACTGGGAACATAGCGGTTAAAGCGTTTGCTTAGCAAGCACAATGACCTGGGTTTGATTTCCCGATACTACATACACTGGGTGTGGTGGCGCATGCCTGTAATCCCTGTATCATCCCAGTACTTGGGAAGCTGAGGCAGGAGGATTGCTGTGTGTTTAAGACCAGCCTAAACAATAACAGTGAGACCTTGCTCAAAAAAAAAAAAAAAAAAGCCAAGGGGAATTGTGGCTGGAGTAACACACAGTTAAAGAAAGCACTTGCCTAGCAAGCACAAGGCCCAGAGTTTGATTCCCCAGCACTCAGGAGGCTTGCTGTAAACCCAAGGCCAGCCTGACCTGCAGAGTGTAGACTCTGTCTCGGGGAAAAAAAAAAAAAAAAACATATAAAGACTTTTTTGAAGCAGGGTCTCTGTAGTTTAGGCTGGTCATGAACTTACTATGGAGCCCAGGCTGACCTTAAGTTTATGACAATCCTCCTCCCTCAGTCTCCCAAGTACTGGGATTACAGGCATGTGCCATCATGCCCAGTTTATGTGGTGCTGGGGAATTGAACCCAAGGCCTTAGCTTGCTAGGCAAGCACTTCAGTTTTAACTGCTGTGATATTCCTGCAGCCCCGATAAAATAAGATTTGACTACTTTCCTTGCTTAAAACTTCAAGTTTGTTCATTTCAAGATAATCTAAGTACATGAGGCTGTTAAAGCTTTGTCACTCACTTGGCCCTTCTGCTCCTCGCCAATGACAGCTGGCCTCACTTCTGCCGCCTCTGAGCCTTTGTTTATTTTTATTTTATTTTATTTTTTAGACAGTCTCCACTCAGTAGCCCAGTAACCCCGGTTGGTCCTGAACTCACTATGGAGTCCAGGCTGGCCTTGGACTCACAGCAATCCTCCTGACTCAGCCTTCTGAGTGCTGGGATTACAGGCGTCCACCACCATGCCCGGCTTATGTGGTGCTGGGGAATCCAACTCGGGTACTTAGTGCTTGACTTAACGCTTACTAGGCAAACACTTTAACCTCTGAGCCATTCCTCCAGCTCCTGGTTTTGTTTGTTTGTTTTGTTTTTTAAAGATAGGTCTTATTACATTGCCTAAGTTGGCCCCAGATTCCTGGGCTCAAGAGTTCCTTCTTCCTCAGATGCCCAACTAGATAGGATTATAATGTATGTCACTGCATCTGGCTTCCCCTCTTCCCATGTGTGGATACTATGGTCTTATTTGTTTGTTTTTGAGATAAGAGACTTGCTCTGTAGTCCAGGCTTCTCCTGGACTCACTAGGTAGCCCAGGCTGGCCTGGGTCTCATGATAATTCTCCTGCCTCAGCCTCTCAGGTGCTGGGATTACAAGTGTGGATCATGCAGCTTCTACTAGCCTGTATTTGGAGAGAAAGGGGCTTTGTTGTGGTATTGGGGACCAAACTCAGAGCCTTCATATACTGAGCTGTACCCTCTTCCTGTCCTTTTTTTTTTTTTAATTTTGAGATAGGGCCTTATCAAATTGCCCAAGCTGGACTTGAACTGGCAGTCCCTTGCCTCTGCATCCCAGAGTGCTGAGATTACCATCAGTGTGCTATCGCACCCAGCTAGGCCCACGTTTTTTTTTTTTTTTTTTTTTTTTTTTTTGAGACAGGGTCTTGCTGTGTAGTCCAGGCTGGTCCTGAACTCACTATGGAGTCCAGGCTGGTCTTAGACTCACGGCAATCCTCCTGACTCAGCCTCCAGCCCAGCCCATTTCTTATCTAACCAACCTTCAGCTAGGAATTAACCTTGCTCAGGCCTACACAAAAATCTTCAGTAACTTTCCATGGACATGTCTAAACTCAGAATTCATTCATCATGCTACTGGAATTGGGATGAAGGAATACCTCAGTGGTTAAAGCGCTTGCCTAACCAACTCAAGGCCCTGAGTTCAATTCCCCAGCACCACATAAGCTGCATATGGTAGTGCACACCGGTAAACCCAGCACTTGGGAGGCTGAGGCAGGAGAATTGCTGGTGTGTTTGAGGCCAGCCTGGGCTACATAGTAAGTGCAGGACCAGCCTGGACAGTAGAGCAAACCTCCATCCCCGCCCAAAAAAAAAAGTAGAAATATTGTGGTTAGTATACAGTAGTATGCAGCAGGTGCTTCTCCTAATGGGATCTCAACCCAGGTACCTCTGTGGTCTATGCATGCGGTGTACTGGCCAAGCCATACCCATACACCCATATTCTCCCTTCAAATTTATTCCTCCAGAAGACTGTCCTGTTTCCTCTCCCACTGGAAAGAGCTAACTTGGACACTCTGCCTGCCTTACTAAGGGAAGTCAATCAGTGCTCTGAGCACTTCACATGTAGTAACTCAGCATCCTCCAATTCCCCTACATTCATCATTTAAGATGAGAAACTGAGCTGCAGACATTGAATAGTCTGTCTTGTTAGTAAAACTCTGATACTGGCTCCAGAGTGCATTCTAACCAGCCTACTTCCCAGCCTCTCTGTGTACATCAGATATCCATCTTGTGCTCATATCCTCATCCTGTGAGTCAGCTGTCTTCACCGTACAGTAGACAATGCCCCACTTCAAAGGTGAAGTGTAGTCCAAAAGTTGCAGCAGGGGCTGGAGAAATGGCACAGTAGTTAAAGTGCTTGCCTTGTAAGCACAGGCCCTTAGTTCAATTCCCCAGCACTACATAAAGCTGGGCATGGTGGTGTATGCCTGTAATCCCAGCAATTGGGAGCCTGAGGCAGGCAGATTGTCCTGAGTTCGAGGCCAGCCTGGGCTACACCAGTGAGTTCAGAAGCAGGCTGGGTTACAGAGCAAGAATTTGTCTCAAAAAAGAAAAAAAAAAAAGGTAGTAGCAAAACTGAGACTCAGTAACCTCACGTTCCCTGCTGAGCATCTCAGGTGAGGGCTTGCCTTCCCTGCACCCTCAAGACACTTCTTGAGGCTGGTGTTAGCTTTAGCTAGCTCTGCCCCATAAGTAAGGAGATGCAGAAATTTCCTCATGCAGAGAGGGAGGTAGGACCAGTTGCATGAGTGAGCAACCCGTGCAGTTCACGGTCTCATGTGCCAAAGCACTCATACTTTATTCTCATCCTAAAAACATTTTTTTCTTGATACAGGGTCTGTCTTTGTAGTCCAGGCTGGTCCCAAACTCACTATGTGACCCAGGCTGGCCTTGGACTCATGGCAATTCTCCTGACTCAGCCTCCTGAGTGCTGGGATTACAGGCTTGTACTACCACACCCTGCTTTTTTATGTGGTCCTAGGGAATCAAAGCCAGGACATTGCATGTGTGAGGTGAATGCTTTAACCATTGAGCTATGCTCCTAGGCCATAAAATTCTTAGTACTTTCTGAAAAGAGGGCTTGCGTTTTTATTTTGCAAAGGTCCCTGAACATGATGTAACAGGTTGCAGGTGGTGGGCAGGGAAGAGGGGCACCCCAGGTTCCCCGAACTCTGCCAAGTTTTGCTTGAGTGACCAGCAACAGCATAGGTTGGTACTCCTTGGCTGTGAAGACCCATCTTCCTCCCATCATCTTTTTTCTTTCCTTTCTTTTCTTTTTTCTTTTCTTTTCTTTTTTTCTTTTTGAGACAGGGTCTCGCTCTGTAGTCCAGGCTGGTCCTGAACTCACTGTGTAGCCCAGGCTGGCCTTGAACTCAGGACAATCCACCTGCCTCAGCCTCCCCAGTGCTGGGATTACAAACAGGTGCACCCCCGCCCGGCTTAGGTGGTGCTGGGGAATTGAACCCAGGGTCTTGTGCTTGCTATGCAAGCACTGTAACTGCTGAACTACACCCCCAGCCCCCATCGTCATTTCATACCATAGTTCTGGGAGCCCAGGCCAGGAAGGGAACCTTGCAGCTACCAGAGGCCAATGGGTGCTTGGCCTGACTCTCTGCTGGAGTCTGCCATCCAGCTCCTGCCTGCCTCCTCCTTCACCCAGCTCCTCTCAGACACCTGGGAGGGCAGGAAGTTCCAGCTGCTGACCCCCAGAATGGGCCATGAGGGTGCTGTGTACCAGACAGAGGCACACAGAGAAATTCACTCTGACAAGAAAAAAGGGGAAAAGGAAAGAAAATGAGAGAAAACAAACCCTGAGTGTTGCCTATAGGAAGATATTCCTGTGTGACAGTGATGGGAAGATACTCCTGTGTGGCAGTGGCCACTCGGCCGGCCATCTCACTCAGTCCAATGCTTCACGTACCTTGTGTCAGTCAATTCTTAAGAGCAATCCAATGAACTCAGGCTCACTGCATCCAGAGCACTCGAAGGGTTATTTGGAAGCAGTGCTGGGTTCCGACCCGAAGTCCTTTCCACGTCTCTCTCCTCTCTGCGACACATTCACACCCCCCACACCCTCCACAACCCCAACCCCCAGCCACAGAGCGTGAGTTACAAGACAGTGAGCAAGACACGAGCCAGCTAGACACATTAGGCACAAATGCTGTTGCAGCCGGCACAGCAGACCAGAACCAGGTGAAAGAAGGGCATGGGGCACTTGGCCACAGGTCATGTTTTTGAGTAGGGGTGGACATATGTGGGTGGAGCCTAAGTGGAGTGAAAGTGGCCCTCATGTTGAAGCAAAGGCTCAGAAGTGGAAAAGGAGACTGAGACCAGTGGCTATGTGGTACTGTGTATTCTGTATTTATTTATTTACTTATGAGTCAGGATCTCACTCTGTAATCCAGAACTAACCCTCAACTATGTAGCCCAGGCTGGCTTTGAATTCATGGCAATCCTCCTGCCTCAGCCTCCCGAGTGCTAAGATTACAGGTGTGCACCAACACAGCCTCCTTTTGTGGTGCTGAGCATCTAACTGAGGACCTTGAGCTTGCTAGGCAAGTGCCCTAACCGCTGCTCTATTCCTCCAGCACCTGGTACTGTGTATTCTTACTGAGGGTCTCCGGAGAACAGCATGGAGGTAAAGCCTTGCCTACTAAGTGCAAGGCCCTGGGTTTAATTCCCCAGCACCACATAAGCCAGGACTGGTGGTGGCTCTCTCCTATAATCCCAACGTTAGGGAGGCTGAGAGAGGAGGACTGCTGTGAGCCGGAGACCAGTCTAGGGTATAGAGCCAGATACTGTCTTTAAAAAAAAAAAAAAAAAAAAAAAAAAAAAGGAGCGTCTCCAGAAGAATTGCCACTCTCTCTGGAGGTGGGCCATGATGATCCAGGAATCTTGAAGCCCTGGCAGGTCCTTACGCTGTGTGCAAAGGAGCTAAGGACTGGCGTTGTGGTGACATGGAGGCCTCTTTGACTACCAGGCCCCTTTCTTTCCTCTTTGCCTGACTTCACCTAAGGCTTCCGGCACTTTTATTTTTTTCCTGTGAATTGAACCCAGAATCTTCCCACTGAGCTACATCCCCAGACTTTTTTATTTTTCTTTTACATTTTATTTTTGAACAGTGTCTCCTTAAGTTGCTCATCCCCCTGACTCAGCCTCCCAAAGTGCTAGGTTACAGGCCTGCACCACTGGGCCTTCTGGCCCAGTATCTCTGGTCTCCTAAAAATGTTTGAAGGATTAAATGAGATCAGCAGGGCTGTGGTACCAGCGACCCACATGCGGTGAGAACCCAATGAATGTCAGCTGTTCACATCTGTCTCCATGTTCGACTCCCCCAAATCAAGTTCTGATACCTGGCACATGGGAGACAATGAAGGGAACTTTGCGCAGTCTCCACCTGGACTCTCCATGTCTAGGCGCCTGCTGGTCTTATTAGGCAGGAGTTTCTCCAGGTCAGGCTGGCACACAGCCGGGATGCCCTAGACTGCTTTCCTGTTCTTCAAAGCCCAGATGGAGAGGAAAGGGCTCAGCAGCAGAGAACTGGCACTCCTGGGCCCAACCTCCTCGTGCTCACGTTCATACCAGGTCATGATCAAGAACTGCCCTAGCCCTCCCTCCCCTCTGCTGACTTCTCCGAGTGGCCCACCTCCCACAGTACAGCTCTTGCCAGGTTAGCTGGAGATCAAGGTTTAGGGATTTTCTTTCTCCTGACCTGGGCCCACACTGAGTCCTGCTTCTCTTCGCATTCCTTGTGCCAGACATCACGCTGGTGGGGAGGGATGCAGCCCTATCCCAAAGGGACACCAAGGGAGAATGCTCTGAGCAGAAACTTCTTTGGCCTGGGAAGTGACAGGACGCGCAGGAAAGGGCCGGGCAGGCGGCCCAAGCAAGCACACTGTGACATCAAGGTGCGAGGATAGCAATGGCCTGGGCTGTGCTAGTGACTGAGGGAAACCAGGCCAGAGCTGGGGTGCGGCGGAGCGGTGCCTTGCAGAGATGCAGGGGAGGAGAGTGCGGGTCTTCAGGACAAGGGAAGAGTGGTGCAGTTTACCCCAGGGGTCCCCAATCTCCAGGGCTCCACGCCAGTAGGAGCCCTTGCTTGTTAGAAATGGACCACACAGTGAGACGAGGGTGCTGGACAACCTTCACCTGTACTTACAGCCACTCCATCCCGCACCTTACTGCCTGAACTAGGCCAGTCTCAGAGAAGCACATGTGGCTGGAGGCGTGGCATAGCGGTTAGAGCACTCACCTGACAATTATAAGGACCTGAGTTAAACTTCCCGGCACCACATAAAAGCTGGGTGTGGTAACGCACGCCTGTAACCCCTACACTCAGGAGGCTGAGGTGGGTGGATTGTCCTGAATCCAAGGCCAACCTAGGCTACTCCAGTGAGTTCACAACCAGCCTGGGCTACAGAGTGACACCATCCATGTTTCAAAAAAAAAAAAAAAAAAAGAGGTTGGAGGAATGGCAGAGGGGTTAAAACACTTGCCTCACAAGTGCAAGATCCTAAATTTAATTCTCCAGTACCACATAAAGCGGGGTGTGGTGGTACACATCTGTAATCTCCGAATTCAAGAGGCTGGGGCAGGAGTATTGCTGTTGAGTCCAAGGCCAGCTTGGACTGAGTTCAGGTCCAGCCTGGGCTACAAAACAAGACCTTGTCTCTAAATAAATAAACATTAAAATTAAAATAAAAAAATGCATTGCACTTGAATCATTCCAAAAACACCGCCCTCCCATACACACATACACACACCAACATTTATAGAAAAACTGTCTTCCCTGAAACTAGTTTCTGGTGACAAAAAGGTTGAAGACTGCTGTTTTATCCTAAGCAGAGGGCCCTCACAGGAGGTAGGATTTGACTCACACCTGTGGAAATTCTGCTGAGGAGGGGCAGGAAGCCCCCATCCAGGGAAGAGGTGGTGGGAACTGAGACCAGGCCATAGTACGGATAGAGCAGGGCATACTTAACAAGCCAGATTCAGCTCCAGTGCCAAGAGGACAGCATATGTATATGCAGGGACTGGGGACAGGTGAGATGGAGAAGAATCAAAGAGAACTCCTAGGGCTTTGGAAAATGTAGTATTCACAGGAGATAGGGAGGCGGTGGAGGAGCAGGTTGGACAGGAGCTCAGCATGGGCTGACCGAGCTTGCACACCTATCAGTCACCAGTGGAGGTGCCAAGTAGTGACATTGTCAGTTTGCCAGCTGGGCGGAGATGGGGCTCCTCTCCTGGTTACACTATTGTACTTCTACAGACTAGCAAAATCTGGGCAACAGACAAAGTGTTTTTTGCTTTTGTTTCTGCTTTTAACAGTACCGGGGATTGAATTCAGGGTCCTTGTACTGAGCTATCTCCCCAGCCCTTTTTTATTGTTTACTTTGAGGCAGGGTATCACTAAGTAAGTTGCACAGGCTGGGCTGGAACTTGCAATCCTCTGGTGTCAACCTCCCAGACTGCTGGGATCACAGGCCTGCACTACACGACCAGGCATGAAGAAACGACTGAAGCTGGCCTGAAAGGCTAAATGGACTGCTACTTCCCCATAACCACCACAGGGCAGCACCAAAGCAAACACCAGCCTCTGTTCTGTCCACATCAGGGGCAGCTTTCCCAGGTTCCAGGGCTCCATGAGATGAGCCGTTGGAGATCAGCTTCCTAGAAGGGCCTCAGCTTCAAGCCCGACCGGGCTATGGGTGGGATGGTGTACCTGAAGGTTAGGGTTGGGAAATCCTTGACAAGTTCATGTAACAGATTGTTTTTTCTTTTCTTTTCTTTTTGAGACAGGGTCTCTCTCTGGAGCCCAGGCTGGTTCTGAACTCACTATGGAGCCCAGGCTGGCCTCGGACTCATAGCAATCCTGCCTCAGCCCATCCAGTGCTGGGACTACAGGTGTGCGCCACCATGCCTGGCTGGTTTTTATGTGGGGTCAGTGTTGATGTATGAGTGTGGAGTCAGACCTAGAACTGCTAGTCCAAAGTCAGAGTCGGAGGTCCCGGTTGGTGTCCAACCACCCAGTGTCTGGTGTCAGGTCATGAAAAGTGTTGTCCAAGGTCAAGAAGTCAGGGGTTACAGTTAGGGTCTGACCGCCAGGTCCCAGAGTTACGTTCTCAAGTCTGGCTCTTGGCCAGTGTCCAAGATCCTCGTGGCAACCCACTGCCTCGAGGGGTCTGACTGTGGGGCGTGGCCTTCCGGGAAGGGGCCGGAGTCTGTCCATCTGGTCTGGGGCGTCTTCGGTCCAGGGCTTCCGTCGTGTTTCAGGTGGGCCGTCGGGCTCTAGGGCGGCCGGGCCAGCTCGTGGCCCGCGCCCGGGTCCGGTCGTGGCGGTGCCCGCCGGCTCGGCCCGCGCGGCCTCCAGGGGGCGCCGCCGCCCGCCCGCCCGGCTCGGCCGCTGCCGGCTCGCTGGCGCTGCGCGCGGCAGGCGGGGCCGGAGGCGGCGGCGGCGGCGGCGGCGGCGGCTCCGGGGCGCGGGCGGCGGCGGCGCCCCGAGTGCAGTCCCGGCGGGAGCGGAGCGAGCCGGGGCCGGCCCGAGCCGGCGCCATGGGGCGGCGCCGCCTGTGAGGGGCGGCGAGCGAGCCGCGGGCGCCGAGCGGGCCGGGCGGGCGGCGGCGGCGCCGAGGCCGAGGAGCCGCGCGGCCGGCCTGGGCCGCGCGGGCGGGAGAGGAGCGGAGCCTCCGGCGGCGGCGGGAGCAGCAGCGCCGCCGCCGCCAAGATGGCGGACCTGGAGGCGGTGCTGGCCGATGTGAGCTACCTGATGGCCATGGAGAAGAGCAAGGCCACGCCGGCCGCGCGCGCCAGCAAGAAGATCCTGCTGCCGGAGCCCAGGTGAGCGCCTCGCGCCGCGGCCCTGGCGCCGCGCCCGCCGCGGCCGCGCTCCGGGCTCGGCCCCGCGGCCCGGCGCCCGCGCCCGCGCCCTCCGCCGGCGCCCGCCCGGGCCGCGCCCCTCCCCCAGCGCGCCCGCCTCGGCGCCCGCGCCGCTCCCGACCCGCGCCGCCGCTTCCGGCCTCGGCGCTGGCTGTCAGCGCCTGGCTCCGGCTTTCGCCTTCCGCGGCTGGCGCTGCCCTTCCTCCTCCCGGTCCCGGATCCCCTGCCCGGGCCCGCTTCCATTTACCCCTCCGCCTGATGGTGTCACCCGTTTTCCCATCCCTGCGTCCAGCAACCCCCGGGCCCTGTTTCACCCTCGTCTACTCCCCCTCCCTGTCTACACTTGCGTGAGATTTCAGGGGACCGGTCAGCCGGGCTCTTGCCCTCCCCTCTGGTGGAGTCACTGCTCTGAGCTTGGGTTCGAGAGTGCTTTCGGGGTGGCGAGGCTCTGAGGGCCCACCGAGTGAGCGATGCCGTATCTGGGGGTGAAGGAAGCTCCCCGAGCTCCCCATGCTAAGGTGCCCTGTGGGTGCTATTGACCCGCAGCACCTGGATGGAGGCCACAATCTCTCTGTATAACTGATGTCATCACACTTGGTATCAAAGTTTAAACTTGAAGATGTCAGGGCAGAGGCGGACAGGATGTGTCTGATAGCTAGGGCTTATCCCACATTTTACGGCTGAAGACTGTTCCTATTGTTTGAGCCAAAGAGCAGCTCAGGGATTGGTAGGACAGATGTGGATTTGTGCCATGGAACAGGTGCAGAAGCTAGAGCTCCAGAAGTGACCTACCCACTGTCACCCACGTAATCTAAGCTGACACCTGCCCACCCCTTCAGGATTTGGAGATTCCAGTCCTACATTTTGTCCGGTACGCTGGCACAATCTGGGCCTGGATGTCCTGTGTTTGTGAGAACAGGTGTGGCCACCCACCACAGTCTTGAGGCCAGTTTTAGCAGGTTCTCGGTATTCCTGGGTGTTGCCTTCTGGTGTCCCCTTGGGCCAGCAACCAGGCCTGTCCTCCTTGGTGTGGTCTTGTCATGGGACTTTAGGCAAGTCCCTCCCCATTTCTGGGCCTCGATTTTCATGTCTGTGAAATGTACAGTGCAAAAGCAGGAATGTAACTGTAGTATCTTTGAAGCAGGGCAGGCAGCTTCTGAAGTAGGGGTGCTCTGTCGCTCTCACCTGCCCCTCCTCTGTGCCTGCTAGCTGGGTTTCAGATTGACTGAATACCAGGCCTGGGAGAGGGAAATTGGTCTGCATTTTGAAAAGGCCGTTGGGGCCCCTTTTTTTCTAAGACGTTTGCAATCAGATTTCTCAAAACAGGAACCAGACTGACTGTCAGCCGTGGCTGTTTGGGGAGTAGCGGCAGTTTGTAATGACAGTTAGGACCAAAATGAGTTCGGAAGTGACAAAGCCACTAAGGAAGAAATGAAGGAGAAAACTTCAAGGGCACCAAATGACTTTCTTTCGTGGCTATTGCCTGGAGACCCTTCTGCAGGTGGGAGCTTTGCAAAGTGCAAAGTGGAGCCTTTTCTGGAACTCTGTGGGTAATCTCTCCTCAGAATGCTTTTCTCTAGTGGGCCCCGCCTTAGGTTGGCTTTGCAGGTGTGTTAGAACCCTGAGAAACAAGCTGTTCCTCTTTCCCTGATCACTTTTTGCCTGTGATAGTGATGGTGTGATAGCAACAAGAATAGAAATTATAATAATTCATTATTTATTTTGACATCTGTCACGTCACTTGATCCAAAAGCCAACCTGTGAGGTTGGCAAGGATATGCCTTGCACGTAGTAATTGCTCAAGGACTATCAGGGCTGATGCTGGGGTCATTGGCACAGGCTTAATCCCAGCATTCTGGGAGGCTGAAGCAGAAGGATCACAAGTTCAAGCTGAGCCTGAGCAACTTAGTGACTTAGTGACCCTGTATCAAATTATTTTTATTTATTTATGTATTTTTTGAGGCAGGGTCTCGCTCTGTATCCCGTGCTGGTCCTGAACTCACTGGTGTAGCCCAGGCTGGCATTGGACTCACTTCAATCCTCCTGCGTCAGCCTCCCAAGTGCTGGGATTAGAAGATGTACACCACCACACCCAGCTTTATGTGGTGCTGGGGAATTGAACCCAGGGCCTTGCATTTTCTAGGCAAGCACTCCAACTGCTGTGCCATTTCTCCAGCTCCCTCTTTCAAATTAAAACAAAAAAAAAGTGAACTGAGGAAGTAGCTCAGTGCAAAGGTTGGATCCCCAGTACCAAAAAAAAAAAAAAAAAAAGAAGAAGAAGAAGAAAAGAAATATCAGACTTGAGTGATGTCTTATACAGTACTGAGCAGAACCAAGATAGGCTGTGAGTTTTAGGGGAATGGCAGGTGTCACAGGGTTTTGAACAGGCTCACCACCGGCAGAATGGCATTGAGCAAACTGCCCATATCTGCGAATGGCTTCGATCCTTCATCAGTGAGCCTTCATGTGCTAAAGCCAGGGAAAGGCCCTGAGCTGCCCTTGGAGCACGAAGCTGACCCCAGAGTCCAAGCTTTTTGTGCTGCAGAACAGACCACCCTTTACATTAGGCTTTACATGATCTTGGGTAGGTGCTTCCTGCCCTTGAAGGTGAGAGTGGCTGTGTCTTGGATTTACCGTCTTTCCAGGTAGCAAAGTACCTTAGCTCCATTTTATGCTTTTCCCAACTGGGAAAAAAACAGGCCCAGCAGGTGTTATTTTCCTGCCTAACAGTCAAAAACAAAACAAAACTTGGAGGTTCTGAGAGGGGAGGGAACCTGCTGTGGTCATGGAGGATACCTGGTCCTGGAGCCGGAGCCTGGGCAGTGTTCCTCCGTGCCCTGCTTTGACTCCTCCAGCTGCCCTCTGTGCACCTCTGCCTTTGCCCACACTGTTGGTAGGCTGGCTGGTACACTTTGCCCAGAGAGTTGTGGGGTCTTGGGTGGCGATCTGGAAGCAGCAGAGAAGACCCTGGTGATGCCAGCTGTCACAGTTCACAAGGCCCAGCCCCTTTCCCGTTGGCTGAAATGGAGGAACAGACTGCCCTGGCAAAGCTCCTGTGCAGAGGAGCGGTGCCATGCCAGTGGTCCTGTTAGGCACAGGGTTCTCTTTCCTACACCTGTGAAATCAGGGCCATGGTTGTCCCCTTGACAGGGTGCTGTGGGAGCTGTTCCCACCTTGGGGTCGTCCTTCTTGGCAGCCGGTGGTAGTGCTAGTGCCCAGGATTGTGGGTTGGCTGGGAGCTGGGCTGGCATCACAGCCCTGATCTCTCAGGCCCAGGGAACAGGAGCAGTTGGACATGGCTTTCACTTGGCACAGTGGCCTCCCCTTCTGTCATCCATAGAATCCAAGGAAACAGACTCCTTGTAGAACGAGGCAGTGCTTCTGGACAGGAGGGACAGGAGATCTGGCTCCTTGTCCCCCTGTAGCACCTGCCCACAATGAGTCCATGCAGGTCTCTCATCCTGGCTAGGCCTGCCTCAGTTTCTACCTGAGTAAAATGAGGGGACTGCCCTTTATGGACAACTTTCCAGCCCCTCCCCTTCCCCCAGCCCAGGCTGTTCCCCCAGCAGCCACAGCAACGGACTTATAATTATCATCATTTGCCTAATATGCCCATTGAGGCCTGAGGCCTCCTGTAATTAATCTCAGGGTTCCTAGTTGAGGAGCCCTGCTGGGCGGTCCCAGGAGGTACCCCTGCTATCTCTGGTGACAGTGGTAGCCCTAGCAGCAGCATGCAGGAGCCAGCTGGGTGCCTTTTGCAGCCTCCAGTCCCTTGGCTGTCTCCTGGTGCCCCCGCCCCCTAGCTTCCTCCCGCTGCCCCTTCCTGGCTTCCCTGTCTCCCCAGACCCTGCCACTCTTCCTTTGCTGCTGCTTCATTCCTGTTGACTCTATACAGTTAGGACTTCCTGCCTCCATCTGTGGGGGAAGGTTTTTAAAGAGGGCTTTGCCCTTCCTCCTCCTGTTTCTCCATCCCCAGAAGAAACCCTGCTGCTGCCAGCTTCTGTTCCTCACCCAGAACTTGCCACCCCAGGAACAGCGATCTCCCCTGCTACCCCTGAGAACAAGATTATCTTTCCTGTAGTCACGCCTTCAGGGCCTCTGCAGCCTCCATTCCCCAGGATTGGGCCTCTGGAGTGTCTTTTCCCATCTGCTCTCCTTCCTAGAGCAGAGGTTTTCATGGCTTTGCCATTAAGTTGCTCACTTCCCTGCTGTTCTCTAGGTAAATGGATTTGAAAGGAGCATGAGCATTACAGGTCGGAATCCTTGCACAGGAATCTGGGCTCTGTCAACCCAGGAATGATGAGTCCTATTAATGCACAATCAATCCCTAGTAGTAAATTCCTGGTGACGTCAGGTGTGGGCACACTCCACTCTGCAGCAGCGTTTCCTCCTCATGCAATGGCTGCTGTGCGGGAGGTGCTGGGTCCTGGGACCCAGTAGATTTGGGTACATTCCAACTGTATGCACATGATTGTGGCTCCCAGGATATTGTGGAACAAACAGGGATGAGCTGGGAACACATGATGGTCTTTGAGGACCACAGCCTCCATTGGACATGCCCTTTCTGAGATCCCTTCCCTACTCTCCACCAGGTCCCAAGGTCTGTCTTCTCCTTTGGACAGAATTGCACTCATGTTATTTCTAGTTACGTTTTAAATGAGCTCCTAAAAGTGAGGGGTTTGGCTACAGTTTTTTTTTCTAAAATAACATCTCGTCTCTGCAGTGCTGCTTACTGCAAAGGGCAGCGCCAAGCCGCAGTGGTGGGCGTTCTGGCAGTCGTGTGGTGTGAGTGGGGGCTGGATGCTGACCTGGGCTTGGGGTAGGGAGACCTGCAGGCAGGAAACTCTGGAGCTCTGTTTTGGTTCATGCTAACAGGATAGCAGATTTCAGTCTCCATGGTGGCAGTAAGATGCAGGGTGCGAGTGCTCATGGTATACATGTCAAGCCATCAAGGTTCCTCTTCCTGTGCATGCCCACAAGAGAGCCTGGGAATCTGAGCTTGTGCAGGAACCCTGGCAGGCTCTTACGTACCGGGCCAGCTGTGTTGCTCTGCCTTGGCTGAGGGCTTGCTGTAGAGTTGGCAGTTGGGATTGTCTTTCCCATTTGGAGGCCATTTGGTGGTGGTCCCATCCTTGATCTCTGAGGACATTATTAGTCCCAAAGAGAGTCATTGAAGAATATTAATAAGAAGCCCCAGGGAATTTCCTCCTACTGCTTCCACCTCTGTGCCAAGTTTCCTGGAAATGCCACAGGGGAGCGCCTTGGCTGCAGCCACAGAATGATTAACTATCACCTTCCAGAGCATAACAGTTTCCAGTATGGCTGCCCTGGACCTGCTGGCCTGGAGGCCCGTAGTCTACACCAGCTTGCACTCATGGGACGCCATGGTGTTGGCATCATTGTCGCATGAAGAATGCTGGACCTGTGGCTCTTGGTGTTTCAGGTGCCAGCAAACATTGCTCCCACTTATGGAATCCTAGGGGGACACTACCCTGGTGGGGTGGAGGCAGCAGGTGAAGGCTGGGCCAGGCCTAGGTCCTCTGAGACCCTGTGCAGAGCATTTCTTTGGAGGCTCAGGGGAAGGCTGAGGGGCCTGCTGAGAAGAATTTCTCAGCGAGGGTTGGATGTCGTTTTTGTTGCAAACTTGCTGAAATCCTGTGGGCTTGTGGCCCAGTTGGCTCTTCCAACCTCAGTTTCCTTGCCACTAAAATGGACATTTGCCTCCAACCCCATAGGCCTTTTAGCTCACACAGTTGCCATCCTTTGACCCTAAATGGGAGCCACCTGCAAAGGCCCAGGCTAATATGCTAGGTCACTGTACCACGGAACATCAGACTCACTTTTCTGGGCCGTGTGGTATCAGAAGGTGTTAGGTCTTCCCACAGTTACAGCACTTGTCTAGAAAGCAACAAAGCCTTGAATTCGATTCCCCAGCACCCCATAAGCTGAGTGTGGTGGTGCATTCCTATAATCTCAGTACTTGGGAGACAGGAAGATTGCCATGTGTTTGAGGCTAGCCTGGCAAGACCTTGTCTCAAAAAAAGTCCCCCCCTCAGCTGTCACCTCTTCTTCGCCCGCTGTCCTGTCACCTCAGTCACTGTGCTGCAAGAGGAAGTGGCCCTCCCCCTGCATCAGACCAGGCCTGCTCCTTCGAGTCTTGTGAACACTCTAGCTGATGGTGCTGCTGGGAATGAGGCACAGGCAGCTTTCTCTGGGTCTAGAGTGCCTCCCTGGCACTGAGTACCTCTGAGCACCCTAGATCTTTGGCAGGCAAGTACCTGGCCCTTAGTTGGGCAGTGCTCTGAGATACTGTTTGGTTCAGTGCCTGCGCATAGGCAGGCACTGTCAGGAGGCTGCCCTGGCCACAGGCCCCTTCCTTGTCATGGCAAGTGTAGCACAGAGACCCGAACATGACCACTTAGCTCATGATTGTGTTCTACAGGGGGTGACAGAGGCTTTTAAGCGAACCGTGGAGTGCTAGGGAGTGCAGCTTAGGTGGCTCTGTCCAGTGATCGGGAGATGGGGATGTAAGCTGGCCTTGGCCTAGGGAGCCAGGCACTGCAAGGGTGTCCCCTGCTGCAGTGTCTTCTCAGGCTGTCTACACAGCAACTTAAGGTGGCAATTCAGCATGGCCTTAACATCCTCATTTTGCAAATGAGGAAACTGGACATTTAAAGTCTGTTACTTGGCCTCCCACAAGGGAGGTGAGAAGAGACACTTGGAACCCAAGCCTGGGTAGATGCCTATCCGCTAGCACACAGTGGTCTCTGAGGTCCTTCCCTAAAGGATTAAGAATCTCAGGGCCCCGGCTTGAGGGTATTCAGGCATTTGCCTCTCTTGACAATCTGGAGTGGATCTTAGAAGCCAGGTGCACCTACATAGGGGACCATTGACCTGAGTGGGCAAGAGTGCCAGTGCAGGCACATCACCTCCCCCTTGCTGCCCATCCCAGCCTGGGATGGGCACTGCATATGGAGGTGATCTGCCCCCGAGGCTGTCCCCGCCTCTCTGTACCGCCAGCCTGTACTTGCAGCAGAAGCCTCACCCAGTGATATATTTTTCTAACCTGCTAGTTCTCTCAGCTTCCAGTTCTGTGCAGATAGACAGGAAACCCTAAACTTGCCACTTTGGGGCCTTCCATTCAAGGATACTGCTTAGGTTTGACCTTATGTTTGGTTTTGAGTGGGGGTACTGTTTATTTTATTTTTAAAAAGACGTTTTTTCTTTTTAAGGAAGAAAATAAAGTGCTGTGGGCTAGGAAGAATGTCTTGACCATGTCTAGGCATGGCTGCTGAGAGGAGGGACAGTGTCAAGCCTGGGGTCCTGCATCCTGTTGTGCCCTGGGCCTGCATGCAGAAAAGCTGCCAGGAAAGCAGTGTCCTGCCTGGCCGGTTCTCCTGCTGCAGCAAAGGTGTATAACCAAGCACCTTTCCCTGTAGGGAGCCTTTGTGTGTCCAGCTGTCAGCCACTCTGGGCCATACGCAGGAAGTAGCAGTGGCTGCTCTCTGGTTCTAGGTGAGCATTTCCTCTATCAGCTGGCCCCCAGTTTTGTTTTGTTTTGTCTTATTTTATTTTGGTATTGGGATACTAACCCAAAATCTTTACACTGAGCTGCATTCCTAGCTCAGTTTTTGATTTTGAATTTGAGATAGGGTCTCACTAATTCACTAAGTTGCCTAGACTGAGCTTGATCTTGCCTCAGCCTCCCAAAGTGCTGGTATTACAGGCCTGTGTTGCCAAACCTGACTCTAGCCCCAATTTGCCGATTTCCAGAAAGTAAGTCTGGGGCTCAGAATGGCTTCCTAGTGAAGCCCCATGACCCACATGCTGAGGGCCTTGCTCCAGTCCTGGTGGGGTTCCTTCGACAGCTGGAGTTACTTTATGTGTCATCTGTATCTACATGTCTGTACCTCCCAACTGACCAGGACTGATTGTGTGCATGTTACCTCTACCACTGCAAAGAAGATCGGCATTTTATTATGTTTTTTCTCCCGTTTACTGTTTTTTATTTTTTCTCAACTCCTTCTCCATGGACCAAAATGTCCCAGAACAAAAGAATTAGGTACAGAAGCAGAGCATCCAGAACTGAGCCAAAGGGTGCTGGCAGTCCCCCTTGCCTGGATCACTTTCCAGGTGAGATCCTGGCAGTTGACTTACTTGGCGGGTTCCTGGGTTCCATGCCCCTGGGTCCCACTGCCAGGGCTCTCAGGACCTCTTGTAGTCCCTACCCAGCCTTAAGAGCTCTGCAGCTGTGGCTTATTCCAGCCACTCTTCTAGGTCTTTGGTGTGCAGCTCCCAGGGCAAGGTCTGTGTCTTTCCAGCTTGACATACTTTGACCAAATCTCTGCTGTGTGTAACTCGACTTCTGTCTTCTGAGTCCCACAAGGCTAGGGAGGCATTTCACAGATAGTATGTGTGGACATGAGCCTCTGTATGGCCCTGAGGCACGAGGGTGTGCCATGGGGCACATGCCAGCCTAGAGCCCTTGCCTATTTGTGGCAAATGCACTTGCTTTCCTAGTTCAGATGGGCCCTGAGATGGCACTGTTAGGAGTCTCTAGGGCCTTGTGGTCCTCAGGCCTAATGGTTCCTCTTTTCCCAGCTGGATAGTTGTTGTAGTACAGGAATACATGGTTTTCAAGGCCTGTCTTCATTGTCAGGGCCCTCCATCCCATCAGAGGCAGCTTTTGGAGGAGGTCATGGCATCTCCCATCTTCTGAGGATGGAAGGACAGATGGGTCACGGTATCAGGGTTGTGCTTACTACTTTTCAAGCTGGCTGTTACCTTGCATGGCCTTTTCTGAGGAAGGCTCCAAGGCTCCAGGTCTAGGAAAGGCAGGCCTGGGATCCTGCTGCCCTAGAACTGTGTTCTTCTAGAGCCCTGGAAGAGCCCACCTTGCAGGGTAGGCCTCCTTCTGCCCACTCCAGCTTGCTCTACCCTTCCTGGCCTGTTGTCTCCTGCCTGGGCTTCTCCCATGGCACACCCTGTGTCTGTGCCCTTGGCTCTGAAGTTCCCCTGGCATTCCAGGCCCTACTGTCCCTGATATCCTTCTGTGTCCTCCTTACTGCCCTGTGGGCCTCTCACTTGCTCCTGGGTTGGCTGTCTCTCACTTGTCCCCAGGTCTTTCCATCTGTCTTGGACATCCTATCTCTACTTTAGGGACTTAGTGAAATTCTGCCTTCTACGCACAGCTCCTCCCCGTGACCCTGAGTGTACCTGCTCTTCCAAGCTTCCCTTGCTCGCTGCTGACCACAGAGCCTGCCAAGACTTAGCACATGCTAATGTCACAGACCCAGGACCTGTGTTCTGGGCAGAGATGCCTGCAGGGTGGGCTGGGGTTTCACTGCTGTGCATGGCTCCTCGTGTGTCCCTCATGCTTAAATACAGCCTAAGTGACTAAGCCAGCCCACGCGGGGCTGCCAAGGGCAGGAGACGGAGCCAAGGGGCTGAGGTGGGCCAGCTGTACATAGCTGACTGTGAGGCTGGCTGGAAGGCCTGGGCTGCTGGTGACCTGGAGGAGACAGCAAAATGGTGTCTGACATGGAGCGCAGCCTGTGTGGCTTTCCTGGGTTTTGCTCAGTGTTGGAGTGAGAAGAAAAGGGGCAGGAAATGTGAAGTTGGCCTTCAGGGGCTACAGTGGCCAGCCCAGAGTGCTAAGATTACAAGTCTGTCCCTCTGGGCCAGGCTAAAAAAAATTTTTTTTTTTTTTTTGAGATAGGGTCTTGCTCTGTAGCCCAGGCTAATCCTGAATGCACGGCAGTTTTCCTGCCACAGCCTCCTGAGTGCTGGGATTACAGCCTTGAGCCACCACTCTCAGCTTATGTGGTCTTGGGAAATTAGACTCAAGACCTTGTACTTGCTAGGTATGACTCTTAACTGCTATGCTATTCCTCCAGCCCCCAAATTCATTGTTTTAAGGTGTGTAATTGCGTGTGTTTTTGTGCATTCACTACGTTGTACAGTTCTCACCCCTCTCTAATTCTGAGCTTCCCCCTCAACCCAAAAATAAACCCTGTATCCATTGGCTGCCATCTCTTCCTGTCCCTGGCAGCATCTGTCTGTCTGTCTTGATTGGCCTCTTCCAGACAGTCATGTGAATGGGATCATACAAACTATGGCCTTTTGTGACCATCTTATTTCACTTGGTATAATGTATTCAAGGCTCAACTGTGTTGTAGCCTGTGTCAGTGCTTCATTCCTTTTTATGGCCAGACGATATGCCATTGTATGGATGTGCCACATTTTGTTTACCTGTTTATTCACTGGTAGATGAGGGCTTGTGTTTGTGATTTAGCCAGTTTCCAAAAACAGCATGTAGCGGTGCCGGAGCTTATCCAGGCTGTGGGCTTCAGAGTGGGAAGGCCACCTGCTGGCCCCCCTCACCTTTGTGGGCATAACCTCAGAGTCACCCCAGCCTTTGTGGGTACAGACTGGTAGGCACCCTTGCCTTTGGGGCAGACCCCAGTGGGCTTCTTACTCTTTGGAGGCAGGCACACACAGGCATCCTGGGATCCATCTGGTGAGGCCTGGGGTCAGGATAAGGGTACAGACGCATCAGGGCCTGCTACTTCCCTAGAGGGACCAATGGCACTCTCAACTCAGGTTTCTTGGGAGCACTGACAGTCCCAGCAATCTGTGGGGGGAGTCCTGCTCACTGTGCCTCCTTTGCCAGCAGCATCCGCAGCGTCATGCAGAAGTACTTGGAGGACCGGGGTGAGGTGACCTTTGAGAAGATCTTCTCCCAGAAGTTAGGTGAGTGCAGTTTCTCTGCTATTTCCAGGGCTTCCCCAGTTACGGTGTCTAACTGCCAAGGTCCCCAGGGAGGACCCCAAGGTTGACTCCTGCTACCCACCCTTGCTAGTTGGGCTGTGTTCCCCTCTGAGGTGTGGCTTCCCATTCACACAGGGCTCCTTGGTATCTGCAGGGGCTGATTTGGTATGGCTGTGACGCTTTGTGCCTCCTAGCCCCTGGCTGTCAGCCCAGGGAGCCCTGTGGTGGAGGTGGGGGCCAGTGGTCTTCCAGGGCCCTCAGGGAAGTTCCTCCTTTGGGGTTTTTGTTTTTGAGAGTTGCAGCTTCCCCTTGGCCTAGCGGCCACAGCTGCTCTGGGTCGTTGGTAGAACTGACAGGAAGAGGCGGAGCCCTTCCTGTGTTGCCTGCCCAGCTGTGGTTGGTCCTGCCCCGCCCACAGGGCCCTCGTCCTTCCTCTTCCTGATGCGGTGCCCTTGTCTTGGAAATTGCATGGTATCTACCCTCGAAAGGCAGGTTCTGGATAGGTCCCAGGGGAGCAGCACCAGCCACGTACAGCCTATTTTGGCTGCCTAGAGCAGCATCCAGGTGTGGCCTGGGGCATCAGGTATTCCAGGTTGGTGGGGGTGAGTCATTATACCCAGAAGCACACAGTTTGAGTCTCAGGCCTGTGCTGTGTAACCTTGGGCAAGTTGCTTCCCTTCTCTGAGCCTGATGCTATCTTCATCTAGGAAATGAGACTCATGAGTCTCACTGACAGCGTTTTGGGGGAGGGTGTCAACCAGTAAGAATGCTGTGGCCGCCATGAAGCTGTGTTCACAGGTTACTTGAAATCACTACATGAAAAAGCCAGGCTATCCACCAGCTTGGGCACAAGGGCCTGGACAATAGCAGGTCCCCCAAGGACGTGTGACCAGCACAAGCCAGTTGCTGTATGGGACTAGAGGCCCCAAGGCTGCCCCATGCTTTACCATGTCCTTGGCAGTTGTGCCAGGGCCAGGCCTAACCCCTGCTCCCAAGGAGGGTTGAGGATACGCCATCCAAGGCCGCTGGGAGCCCTTCCTGCAACCGCTTTGTCTCCTGTTCCCATGGCCTATCATTCTTGCCTGCCCTGCATTGAAGCCCTTTGGACTGACTGTTTTAGGGAACTGCCGTTGGGTTGAAGAGCCCTGAGTTCTGCTCATGACTGCCATTATGCCCTACTCCTGTCCTCCTGCACCTCAGTTTTCCCATTTGGACCAGCCTTTCTGTCAGGACTGCTGATAGAATAAGCCAGACTGGGGGGAGCAGTGTTGAAGAGAAGAGCCCTCCCTTGCGGCTTCTTCGTCAAGCTGCAGCCTGAGCTGGCATCCGGAGACCCCGGCAGAATCTCACTGCATGCCTCACTGGCCTTCACTGCAGTGAGGGCAGACCCTGACGCCGGCCTTTCCTGTCTCACCTGGGTGCTGTTGGAGAAGGCACCTTATGAGAAGGGGCACAGGGGCTGCACCTAGAATCTAGGAATATTTAGGCTGACATTGGCTGCCCAGCCCTACCTGGAGCAGAGGCCACTGACCACCCACCCTGTCACCTTGACCATTTCAGCCCAGGGAGCCCCAAACCCACTCCAGACAGGAAGGTCTGAGAAGTATCATGATTTAGTATGACCTGACTGTGTTGCTTGCAGGGTATCTGCTCTTCCGAGACTTTTGCCTCAACCACCTGGAGGAGGCCAAGCCCTTGATCGAGTTCTATGAGGAGGTAAGCCTGACCTTGTGGGCCCAGAAAGGGAGTGGTTAGGACAGCTTTCCTGAGCCTGCAAGATTCCAGGTGTTGGTGCCCAGTTGCCCTCTGGCCACAGACCACCTGTGGCTCCTGCCTTCTAGATCAAGAAATATGAGAAGCTGGAGACAGAGGAGGAGCGTGTAGCCCGTAGCCGGGAGATCTTCGACTCCTATATCATGAAGGAGCTTCTGGCCTGCTCGCATGTGAGTGTGTCACCCAGCTTGTCCTAGGGCCCACCTGTATTGCTAGCCTGGGCAACCCAGGGTAGGTTCAAAGGGTAGAAGGGCCATGGGGAGGAATCATGTCTACCTCTGTCCTCCCTAGCCCTTCTCCAAGAGTGCCACTGAGCATGTCCAGGGCCACCTAGTGAAGAAGCAGGTGCCTCCAGATCTCTTCCAGGTGCGTGCTGGACTCAGACCCTGCCACTCCTATCCCCCTTGGATAGCCCAAGGCCCAAGAAGCTGGGCGGCTGGGGATGGGCAGTCATGGGCCAGGGAGCTCAGTTACCCACTTCCAGCTCCTTCTGTAGCCGTACATCGAGGAGATTTGTCAGAACCTCCGAGGGGATGTGTTTCAGAAGTTCATCGAGAGGTGAGTATGGAACAGTGGGGGAGGGGCAGGGAGAGGAAGAGGCTGCTCTGAGAAGGGAACAGCGGGCAGCTGCTTTGGTTTTGAGCAGGCAGGTGCTGGGCTCATCAGTGCAGGGACTTCCATGAGATCAGACTCTGAGTTGTCTCTTTTGGTCCCACCCTTCTTAGCACCAGGCTCTTTAGAACCTGTGCTGGAGCTATCGGTGTACCTTCCCTGCTGTGGACTGTCTTGCACCCTACCAGGCTTACCTGGGTCCACAAGTGTGCTGCCTCCTGTGGCCTACATGGCTAGAGTCAGCAGGGATTGGGGATGATTGTAGGCAGACTGCAGGTAGATATAAAGGGTGACACTTTCAGGGTCATTGATACCTAGCCTTAGAGCTGGTGGCTTTGCAAGGAATGAGCTATGTTTCTAGAAGTATGTAAGCAGCAGGATGAGCCCTTGTGGAAGATACGGTAGCAGGATTCTGGGTTGGACTGGGAGCTCTTTCAGCTTCTCTGATCACCCACAGGTACCTATAGGTAGTGGCTGAGATCCTCCAGGTTGAGAGTGCATCCTCATCCACATCCTCTTGCCCCAGGGAAGGCAGTGAATGGAGTGGGCATTAGTTACCAGCCTCTTTCTGCCCACTTGGGGCTCTTATTTGAGCCCAGATCCTTCTCCTCTTACAGCGATAAATTCACAAGATTCTGCCAGTGGAAGAACGTGGAGCTTAACATCCACGTGAGTTGGGACTGGGTGGGGTGTGGAAAGCAGAGCAAGGTATGAGGTGTTTCTAGGGCTTGGTGGTCAGGGGAGTGCTTGTCAGCCCCCAGAGTGGGGCTGTAGAGGCCAGAGTAACAGACCCAGTGGGGAGGAAGCTGGAACAGATGGCCACAGCACAGGTGTAGGGGATGCTGGCATGGGACTAGCCCCTGCCACCCTGGTGCCTTTGCCCCAAGGTTGGCTAGGCAACCTGTAGTGATCCCAGCTGTTGCCACCCCTGCAGCTGACCATGAATGACTTCAGCGTGCATCGCATCATCGGGCGTGGGGGCTTCGGCGAAGTCTACGGGTGCCGGAAAGCAGACACTGGCAAGATGTGCGCACCCTGTCCTGCTGGCGGAGGCCCGAGGGAGGGGGTCAGGGGTACTGTAGGGGTGCCTTGAAGGCCAGAGGCATCCAAGGAAGAGCTGTAAAGGGGATCAGAACCCAAGGCCCTGAAAGGACAGTCTGTATCTGGTGTCTGTACCATCCTTTCCCACCACTGACCCTGCTCTCCTGTCTTCCCTGGTCTAGGATGCCCCTAGAGCCCCTGACATGCCAGTACCTTATACCTTCGAACTGCATCACATGCCTGTCCTGTCTAGTCCCCCAGCGAGCCCCGAGGCAGCCCTGGGGCTCTGTTCTGTTGTGGTGACCACGGTCTTTGTCCTCACCCCACATAGGTACGCTATGAAGTGTCTGGACAAGAAGCGCATCAAGATGAAGCAGGGAGAGACGCTGGCCCTGAACGAGCGCATCATGCTTTCTCTCGTCAGCACGGGGGTGAGCCTGGACAACAAGATGGGCCCAGAACAGCTTTCGGCTGGGACTCTGGGACACCTGTGCTGACTGCCTGTCTCTCCTAGGACTGTCCCTTCATCGTCTGCATGTCATACGCATTCCACACGCCAGACAAACTCAGCTTCATCTTGGATCTCATGAATGGTGAGTGGGAGCCAGCCCCAGGGTTGACCTTTGGCTGGGCTGCGGTAGGCAGCTGAACACTACTCTTTGGGGCTGCCTCCCTCAGGCGGCGATCTGCACTACCACCTGTCCCAGCACGGGGTCTTCTCTGAGGCTGACATGCGCTTCTATGCAGCTGAGATCATCCTGGGCCTAGAGCACATGCACAACCGTTTTGTCGTCTACCGGGACCTGAAGGTGAGGTGCCTACCTTACCCACCACCCACTGCTTGTGCCTCCTCAGGATACTCAGCCTGTGGATCTAGTCCATCTCCTCCCCTCCACTCATCTATCTTCTCCTTTCCTGAGCCACTTTCTGGGTTCAAGGGACTATAGAAACAAGGGAAAGAGCCCATCCGGGCTCATGTTCCAGGATACCCCTCATCTTCCCAAGTGAAGACAGTCTGGCTCCTCGCTGGGCAGGGCAGTGCCTCACTGGGCTTCCTCCACAGCCAGCCAACATCCTCCTAGACGAGCACGGCCATGTGCGGATCTCAGACCTGGGCCTGGCCTGCGACTTTTCCAAGAAGAAGCCCCATGCCAGCGTGTGAGTGCCATGGCCACCCTCTCCCTTCCAGCACCCCACCACTCCTGCTTATGGCCCCTTATTCCTACAGGGGTACCCATGGGTACATGGCCCCTGAGGTCCTACAGAAGGGCGTGGCCTACGACAGCAGTGCTGACTGGTTCTCCCTGGGCTGCATGCTCTTCAAGTTGCTACGGGGGTGAGTGAGCCATCCCAGGTGGGCGTGCCAGGTTTTAGACAAGGCTCACTCACATTGCCTTCCTCCATCTCCCCATTCTTCTTCTTTGACATGTTTCACTCTCTCTTGCCCAGGCACAGCCCCTTCCGGCAGCACAAGACCAAAGACAAGCATGAGATCGATCGCATGACACTGACAATGGTGAGTCTCACATGCAGCCATGGTAGGACTGGGGCCTCTTGCAGGTGCCAGAGTCATGGACTCTGGGTTCTTACCCACCAACAGATTTCAGGCTGCTGACCTCTTCTGTTCCTATGAGGCAGTTCCCTTATCTACAGCCTCTACCCTCTCTCTGTTGTCAGAGCACACACTTGCAAACCTAACACTCTGGGAGGCTAAAGCAGATTTATAAGTTCAAGCCCAGCCTGTCAAGTTAGTGACTCTTTGAGACCCTCTCTCAAAATAAAAAATAAAAAAGGACAACTGGAGATGCTGCTGAGTGCAGTCCCAATACTGGGGGAAAAAACTCAAAACTCCTCAGATTTACTGAGACTAGTTCAGAAGCTGGTCTTTGTCTCTATCCACTGCTGGCAGACACTCCCCCACACCTGTGAACAGGCCACAGGCACTTCGTTAGTCCTTACCAATATCCTACTCCTCCCTCAAGGCTGTGGAGCTGCCTGATTCCTTCTCCCCTGAACTCCGCGCCTTGCTGGAGGGTTTGCTGCAGAGGGATGTCAACCGGAGGCTGGGCTGCTTGGGCCGAGGGTGAGTGCCTGGCTACTTGGCATGGGGCGTGGTATATCACTATTGCTGGGCCAGCCTTTCTGGGACTCTGGCTGTGCCCTCTGAGGAATAAGGGTGTGTCCCATCATCCAGACCCCTCATGATCCCAGCCTCTTTAGGAGCTCACAAGTGGAGGCACTACAGGCTCATTCAGTGTCCTCAGGGTAGAGGGACTGTCTGGGTATCGCGCCTGGATCCATCTGGGGACCAGCTTCCAGGAGGGCCCTTGTAACAAAGATGATGATTGCAATCATAACAGCTTTTTCTGTTTATTGAGTTTTTAATGAGAGTGCCAGGCAGGATATTGTAATATTACTAATATTAAAGCTCCCAGCAACCCTCAAATGTGAGAACTGCTATTCTCTACTTTAGAGATAAGGAAGCAGGCTTGGGGTTAAGGACTTTCCTGTGATCACAGAACCATAAAGTGGCTGAGCCAGGAGTGAAGCCTGGGGTGTTTGACCCATGGCTTGAGTAGAGCCAAGCCCGGTGACAGGCATCTTCCTGTAGGGCTCAGGAGGTGAAGGAGAGCTCTTTCTTTCGTTCACTGGACTGGCAGATGGTCTTCTTACAGAAGGTAACAGCCTGTGTAGGCCGGGATGGGGTATCCTGATCCCCCCAGTGCTAATGCCTGACTCTGTCCTGCTACAGTACCCACCCCCACTGATCCCCCCACGGGGAGAGGTAAATGCAGCTGACGCCTTTGACATTGGCTCCTTTGATGAGGAAGACACAAAGGGAATCAAGGTATCAGGCCCTGCCTGGCCTCACACCTGAGCCCTAAGTCTGCTTTGGGGTTGGGGCTTCTTATCTCTCCTCTGTCTCTGTGAGTTCCTGCATCAGCCAAATCACTTGTGTCCTCTTCCCCAGACTTCATTGTGTGGGGTAGTTGGACCAAACCATCCCTGCTCCAGGGCCCTGGGCAGGCTGGTGGCTGATGATGTCCTGGCACTTTCTGTCAATCCACATGTCCCTGACCTGTCTACCTGGTGAAGTTACTGGACAGTGACCAGGAGCTCTACCGCAACTTCCCTCTTACCATCTCGGAACGGTGGCAGCAAGAGGTGGCAGAGACTGTCTTTGACACCATCAATGCTGAGACTGACCGGCTGGAGGCCCGCAAGAAAGCCAAAAACAAGCAGCTGGGCCATGAGGAAGGTGAGGGCTACTGGGACATTATGCCTGTGCCACTTATACAAATATGGACCAAGTTTGGGGTCAAGGAACTTGCCAACGGTCCTAGCCAGAAAGTGGCCACAGTAGGATCTAACCTGGACTTTGCCTCTTCTGTCTCTCGTGGCAGACTATGCCCTAGGCAAGGATTGTATTATGCACGGCTACATGTCCAAGATGGGCAACCCTTTCCTGACGCAGTGGCAGCGGCGGTACTTCTATCTGTTCCCCAACCGGCTAGAGTGGCGGGGTGAAGGCGAAGCTCCGGTAAGGAGTGGGCCAGGGAGCTGGGTATGAAGACTGACTGGCCTGGCCTCCCCTCACTGTCTGTCCTTACCTTGCAGCAGAGCCTGCTGACCATGGAGGAGATCCAGTCCGTGGAGGAGACACAGATCAAGGAGCGCAAGTGCCTCCTGCTTAAGATCCGTGGTGGCAAACAGTTCATCCTGCAGTGCGATGTGCGTTGGGGCCCGGGGTTCAGGGGACGGGCACGTGGGGCTCCTGGCTGAGGCTGACGAAGCCATGCCCTGTGCAGAGCGATCCTGAGCTGGTGCAGTGGAAGAAGGAGTTGCGTGATGCCTACCGTGAGGCCCAGCAGCTGGTGCAGCGTGTTCCCAAGATGAAGAACAAGCCGCGCTCGCCGGTGGTAGAGCTGAGCAAGGTGCCGCTCATCCAGCGCGGCAGTGCCAATGGCCTCTGACCCGCCTGCCCGCCCACCCACCTGCCTTTTATAAACCTCTAATTTATTTTGTCGAATTTTTATTATTTGTTTTCCCGCAAAGCGGAAAAAGTTTTATTTTATAATTATTGTGATTTCCTGTGGCCCCAGCCTGGCCCAGTCCCCAAGGAGGGGCCCGCTTGCCTTGGCTCCTGCTGTCATAACTCAGCCACTGACCTTCTCCCCCCATCTTGACACCTGGGGCTGCCCACTCCCAGTGTCTTCCTGTGGAATACAGCAGCAGCTCCCAGAAAGCTCTCCAGGCCTCTGGGGGCTTAAAGCCACCCTGAGCTGTGCCATCTCTGGATTTGTGGCTGAGCTGTGCTCACAGCATGGCCAGTGGCCCAGTGTCCCTCACTCCAGAGGGAGTGCAGGGCAGGGACACTACTTGAACTTCCCACCACAGCCCCACCTGTAATAGAGGGACAGAGCCTTGTGCTATCCTGCTCTCCAGCCATTGGTGAGCAGAGAAGGCCCTGTGTGCCCCTGGCCTGGAGGCGCCCCATGGTGACGGGGGGCTCTTAGACCCTTGTTCAAGGAAAGCCTGTGTGTCACTGGCTGTTCTCATGGCTCCCTTCCCTGGACACTATGGGGCTTGGCCAGGCGAATAGCATTGGCAGTAGATGTTGCTGCCCTCTGCATTCCTCACCAAACCCCAGGGCCTGGGACCATGGAGAGGCAACCGTGAATTGGGCCATACTGGTTTAGCCTGGCCCCCAGGTCGCCCTGGCCCTGAGCTGGGTGAGGCCCATTTGCCCAGGAACACAGCAGACCAGCGAGAGGGGGCTAGTGGTGCCACCCCTCTGTCCCATGTGGGTCAGTGTGCTCCTGGCCCCAGCTGTCCAGCCCACAGCCCATGTCCTGTCATTGCTATCACCCGTGGGCATCACGTCACCCACCGCATGCCCCCTTGTGCCAGTCGCGCTGCCGTGTGTGGTGTCGCGCCTTCTCCCCCAGGGGCTGGGTTAGCATACCCTCCCCACTTGTCTACTTACTCCCAGGGCGTTTCTTTGCCGATTTTTGAATGTGATTTTAAAAGAGTGGAAAATAGGACTATGCGTTTTTATAAAAAATGGTGCCTGATTTATCGCTGTCTCAGACTCCTTTTGTGCCTGGTGAACCTTCCAGCTTCTACTAGACTGGGGCCTCAGGAGGGAGGGTGGCCTTAAGCCCCTCTCTGCTGCCATGGCAGACTTCAGGCAGGCCCAGTGTACCTCTCCTCCCACCCCCCACCTGTCCTGTCTTACTCCCTAAGTGACCATATGGTGCCCATCCCCCGCCTCAAGGAAGACGGTCTCCTGCCCACTTCTCAGGTAAGCAGGAGGAGGTGCCAACAATTCTACATTTGGGATCACATATGGACTGACTGGGGCCATCTCAACCTTGCTGAGCTTCCCTTGTACATCAGGCACCCACTTATACAGGGTACATTTGCCCTCTAGGCCAGCTGTGGCTTCTGGGCACTCGGCCCTCTCTGGCTCTGGCTGTCTGGTCTCACTGTGCAGCCCCTAGTGGGGGACTGGGGCCAGAGAGGTGTCCAACTATCAGACATCTTATCAGACATCTAGATAGGAGGAAGGCTGTAGGGTGGCCAAGCTGGGCAGATGCTGAAAGGCCTGGGAGAAAACAGTCTTCGAGCTTGGCCTTCAGTGAGAGATAGAGAGTGAGAGAGAGAGAGAGAGAGAGAGAGAGAGAGAGAGAGAGAGAGAGAGAGAGAGGTGGGAGAGCAGATACTCTGAGTGGCTGAAGTGGTCAGAGGTCAGAGCATTGTAGGAGCTAAGCCTGGGAGCCCAAAAATACCAGATCTAATCTAGCATAGAGCTTGTGTGTATTTGATGACTGTAGAGTGAAAACGGAAACAGTATCAGACTGCTTGGCTCTCAGGAGCCCCTGAAGGTTTTGGGTGGGGTTAGGGTCAGAAAAGCTGGTGCTAAAACTGGCTGGTGATTATATATAGAAGCTAGGGCAAAAAAGTACAGGACAGGAGGTAGGGAGACAGGCTTTAGTTGCTGCTTCAGAAGAGGACACTGGACCAGCAGGAATGGGACGGGGATGAAAGAGATGGGACTCTAAGATGGAGCACTGCGAGGTCCCGTGGCACCATCCAGAGAGTGACAGCTCAGAACAAAGCTGGCCTGAGAGGAAGAGGATAAATGTGGCTGCATTTGGCCTTAGATACCCTGATGGGACATTTAGGCCCAGAGATACTCTGGCGGTACCATCAGGGTGACAACAGGAACAGATCATCTCTCAGCCAGGTGGAAGTTGGCCTTGGGGATGTCTGAAAGGGCCTTAGGTTGATGTCTGAACTGTTGGGAAACTTCCGGTGCAGAAAGACAGACTGGACCTAAGAATGTTCTGGTAGATTTGGGGTCAAAGAGGGAATGGGATAGAACAGCCTGAGAAAGGTGGAAGCCAGAGGCTGAACAGTGATGGACAGCAGAACCTAACTTCAGACCTCTGAACATTCAGAAGCCTTTCATTTGCTGTAGACCCTTAGACGTTTCAGGTAAGACCTGATGACACAAGTGCCACCTGACGAAGGAATAGGGTTGTTGAAAGTGGCAATCGGAAAGCAAGAGGATTGCCATGAGTTCAAAGCTTGGAGAAATAGCTAAATAGTTTGGGACCAGCCTGGACCAGCCTGGACTACCAAGCAAGATCCTGTTTCCTGGCTTCAAAAAAAAAAAAAAAAAAAAAAAGACCTGATCACCAGAGGAGCCTCAAGCTAGATGATGGCCCTTCTCCATTCACCACAGTATGTAGTCCTTTTACAACAGGGAAACTGGGACCCGAGACTCCGCCTCAGTAAAACCGGAATCAGGGCACCAAAGCTGGATCGCTCTGAATGAGGGGGTGGAGCTAAACTGACTGAGGCCTGCACCCTCCTTCCGGTGTGGGTGGAGATGACAGCCCTGTTTCGAAACTGTCCTTCCTTGGCTGGAGGAATGCCTCAGCAGTTAAAGCGTTTGCATAGCAAGCGCTAAGTGTCCGAGTTCTATTCCCCAGAACCACATAAACTGGGTGTGGTGGCGCACGCCTGTAATCCCAGCACGTGGGAGGCTGAGACAGGAGGATTGCTGGGAGTCCAAGGCCAGCCTGGGCTCCATAGTGAATTCAGGACCAGCCTGGGCTACAGAGTGAGACCCTGTCTGAAAATTTAAAAAAAGAAAGAAAAATGAGAGAGATGTATTGAAACTCCTTCCCGTCCTAATCCTAGCAGCAAAGTGCAGGCTCTTTAAAAGGGATCAGTACGGCGGTCCTGGGCGATTGATCCTCGGGGCTGCCTCCCTACAACCCTGGACTCAGGGGTGCTGACATCCAGGTCCGCCCCGGTCCTTAAGGAAGGGATTTAATCCTCAGTTGGACAGTGTGTAGAGGTAGCTGTTGGGGTACTTAATCTCCACAGCGTTCAGTGCTCTGCCTGGCAGTGGTGGGTCCAGGACTTTCCACCTCATCTGCATTCACAGGCAGCGCCCAGGACCTAGAGTAGGAAGACGGGCGTGGAAGAGGGACTGTCTGGGCAAACGTGGATAACCCATAGGCAGTAAGACTGCCACCCACAGCGCACGCACGCGCAAAGGAGCGCGCACGTCTTCGAGCCCGATCTCCGCCCCCGCCAAGCGGCCTGCCCCGCCCATGGGCCCCCACCCTCTCCTTCCGGACCTCTAGGGGAAGGGGTGGTGAGTCTGCATCGGGCTTGGGGCGCTCCCTGCAGGTCCAGGGCGGAGCTGCAGCCAGGTGTGCCCTAGGAACGCCTATCATAGACCCTCACCAGATTAAAGCCCTGGTGGAGACACCATCCAGGCTTTTACTTTCGCGCGAGCTTGCCTTGGCTTCCGGGCATCGCTCTCCGCGCACCTCTTGCGCGCGTACTGCGCGATGCAGTTGCCATGGTTGCGGGAGGCAGAAGCGCAAGAGCCCTGATGCCCCGCCCCGTCCCTGGGAAGCCCCGCCCCTTCCCGGGAAGCCCCGCCCACAGGGCCCTGGGCCGCCGCTGGGCCGCTGCAGCATCTACCGCTGGGGGTCCGCGCGGCTGCGGTGGGCGCCGCAGGGGTGGGGCCCAGGCCGGGGCTCCGCTCCGGGCCCGAAGCGTGTCTGGGCCCGCCCCTCCGCGCCGCCCGCCCGCCCGTGATGCGGCGCTGAGGCCCAGCATGGCCGGCCCGGGCCCCACCTTCCCACTGCACCGGCTTGTCTGGGCGAACCGTCACCGTGAACTGGAGGCCGCGCTACACAGTCGCCAGGTGAGGCTCGGTTTTCCGGGACCCCACCCGAGGCTGCAGTCTCCATCCTAGAGGCTGCCGGCTCCTGCTCCGCTCCGCAGCGCATTCTGCTCCCCAGGCCCAGGCGAGCCCCAAGTCCGGATCAGCCTGTCCAGGCGCTTGAGCCCCTGGCTGCGTCTCGTAGCGCTGGGCCCAGCCCTAGGCTCTGCCCACTACACGCTCCAGCAATCCTCCAACTCACTCGCGTTGCCCATGAGCCAGGCTGGGTGCAAGAGCCGCGTTCCTGGGCCCCAGGCCTCTCCAAACTCTTGCCATTCCTCACCTTCATCTCTGCCAGACCAGCCCCAGTCCCCGGCGCAAGACAAGTGGGCAAGCCCTGCCCCCTCACCGAGGACGTTAAACTAACCTCCCCACCTCCTGACCCGCCTGCGCGTTTCCCGTCGTGACTCCAGCTCCCTGCCTCCTCGGAGCCTTGGCCTGCGTTCTCTTGCCTTGTGCTGAGTGCCCCATCTCTGTTAGCACGATATCGAACAGGAGGACCCCCGAGGGCGGACCCCTTTGCAGCTGGCCGTGGCCCTGGGGAACCTGGAGTCTGTGAGAGTCCTTCTGAGGCACAATGCCAACGTGGGCAAAGAGAGCCGCCAGGGCTGGGCAGGTACAGAGAGGGCAGACGGGCTCCCCTATGGCCACCCCAGGTTGGTCGGTGGGAGAGAGTGGCCAGATATGGGGCCTTTGGGAGGGCCTCCTTCAGCAGCCAGTGCCCCTAGTCCTGCAGGAGGCAGTCAGCACTGGAGATCCAGAGATGGTGCAGCTGGTGCTCCAGTACCGGGACTTCCAGAGGGCTGTGCAGAGGCTGGCTGGCATTCCCGAGTTGCTCAACAAGCTTCGCCAGGTACAGTAGGGCATAGGATGTGACCATGGGAGCCACCTTGTTCCTCCACGCCAGGCCTGGACCTTGGGAGAGCACCTGGTCGTGCAGCATGCTTTCCCACCACTGCTGGCTTGACCCCAGCCCAGGGTCATGTAGGTGGGAGAGCATCCCAGGTCCACATAGATGAAATTCGGTCCTTTTGAAGGAGAATGCTCATCAGCATAGAGGGACCCCTGGTACCAGAAATCTCTGTGGAACTCTGATGCCAACCTGGACTACGTAGTGAGTTCAGGACCAACAGCGATTACAGAGTCAGATACTGTCTCAAAATACAAAAACAAAAAACAGTAGCAACAAAACAAAGGAAGCCCCTGAGACCAGAGGGAGCCATATGCTAGTCCCAGGTCTCCAAATACTTACACTTCCCTCTTGCATAGACTGTTTTAGAGTCCGGCCTCCCCTGGGCAAGGCTTGGCTGGGTGGGGTCTTAGCTGGGCCATGGCAGTTCAGCAAGACTCATTTGGGCTCCCAGAGGTGTCAATGGTCAAGGACCCGGCTCTGGGTTGGGCCCTGACAGGCGGCTCTGTTCTCTCTCAGGCCCCTGATTTCTATGTGGAGATGAAGTGGGAATTCACCAGCTGGGGTGAGTGTGGATCACTCAGCTCCCAGGAACGTGGAACAGGGCTTGTGAGAAAGACCTTCAGTGACCTTGGTGCTCCCTGCAGTGCCCCTCGTGTCCAGGATGTGTCCAAGCGATGTGTACCGTGTGTGGAAACGGGGTGAGAGCCTGCGGGTGGACACTAGTCTCCTGGGCTTTGAACACATGACCTGGCAGCGAGGCCGAAGGAGCTTCATCTTCAAGGGCCAGGGTGAGCTCTAAGGGCCTGGGGCACTTGCTGTTGGCATGGGGTACATTGTACCTTGATTTTTTTTTTTTTTTCTGGTGCTGGGACTAGAACACAGAGCTTTCATGCTATGCCACCTCTCTAGCCTATTTTTTAGCTTGAAAAAAATTTTTTTTTCTTGAGACAAGGTCTTGCTTTGTAGTCCAGGCTAGTCCTGAAGTCACTCTGTAGCCAAGGCTGACTTCAGACTCAGGCAGTCCTCCCCCCTAGTGCTGGGATAATAGGTGTGTGCTGCCACATCTGGTTTATGTGATGCTAGGGAATTGAACCCAGGGCCTTATGCCTGCTAGGGAAGCACTTTATCTGCTGATCTACATCTCCAGCTTTGATTTTGATCTTTGAGGCAGGGTCTTGCGAAGTCACAAAGCCTGTGCATTGGTACCCTGGTGATACCATCCTTTCTCTGTGTTTTCCAGACAAGGACAGTGATCGGGATAGAGGGGAATCTAGGGGCACAGGCTGCTAGACCCACTTAGCAGACAGCAGTCTGTTGGTGGGGCCTCGCATTGATCTGTCCCTCCTCCCTTTACCCCTGTGGCTGCCAGAAACAGGAGCCTTGGTGATGGAAGTGGACCATGACCGGCAGGTGGTACACACGGAGACACTGGGACTTGCACTACGTGAGCCCGAAGCATTGCTCGCTGCCATGCGGCCCAGCGAGGAACACGTGGCTAGTCGTCTCACCTCCCCTATTGTATCCACCCACCTGGACACTCGCAATGTGGCCTTTGAGAGGTCAGTCGGGGTTTGGCACATCATGGGTAGGATGAGGGAAAGACAGCCAGGGCTGCTATTAATGAGAGCAGGGCTGTTCTTGGTGCTCCTGCCAGAGGGGGAATGGGTGACCGTGGGCCTATGTGGGTAAGCTTGGAGCCTCTGCCTGCTTGCAACTCTCTACCCAGGGAGAGGGCCAGGTCAGAATGTCCACAGTTTCTCATTTTTTAAAATTATATATATATATATATATATATATATATATATATATATATATATATAGACATGTATATGTTTATGTATGTTTAATATGTACTTATATGTTTAATATATACTTATATGTAAATACATATTGATATATTTTTTATTGCTGAGAATTGAGCCCAGAGCTGCATATGTGCTAGGTAAGCACTCTACCACTGAGCTACAGTCTTTTGTTTTTCTGTTTTTTGAGACAGGATCTCAGTAAATTGCCCAGGCAGGCCCCAATCTAGTAATCATCCTGCCTCAACCTCCCAAATTACAGTGCACCACTGTGCGTGGCCATCCATTTCTTCACTTCTGAACTCACATGATTTTTATAGAAACAAGAATTTTGAGCCAGACCTGGTGGTGCAGGCTTGTGATCCCAGCACTCTGGGAGGCTAAGGCAGAACTGCAGGATTGAGCCCAGCCTAGGCAACTCAGTGGCTTAGGGAAAAAAATAACCAAAAATGGCTTAGGGATGTAGCCTAGTGTGAAGGCCCTGGGTTGCATCCCTAGCACCAAAAAAACAAACAAACAAACAAACAAAACCCCAAACAAACCAAAAAAAAAAAAAAAAGCAAACAAAACACGCATTTAAGCTGTGTTTCAAGACAGCTGTTTGTACCAGTGGTGGCTTCTCACTGGTCCAGCCATGTCTGGTCCACAGAAGAACTGAAAATGTTATTTCCTAGCAACATTTGCCCTCAGCTTTTAAATAGTTCTATTGAGATAAATTTTATATGCCATACAGTTTATCTGTTTAAAATGTGTAAATCATCTAGGCCCAGAGGCATAGGTCTGTAATCCCAGCACCCGTGGAAGGTGAAGAAGGAGGATTGCAAATTTGAGCCAATCCTAGGCAGGTTAGCAATTTAGCAAGATCATTTCAAAATCAAAACCAAAAAATGGGCTGGAGATGTAGCTTAGTTTATCAAGGCCCTGGGCTGATCTGGGCTTGGTCCCTAGTACCAAATAAATAAGTATATAATCAAATGGTTTTTATTACACACACACACACACACTATCACTGCAGTCAATTTAAGGACATTTTTATTACCTCAAGGAGAAATTCTTGCCAGGCATGGGGGCATATGTCTGTTAGCTTAGCACTCTGGGAGACTTGAGCCCAGCTTGGGCAACTCAGCAAGTTGGCAAGACCCTTCCTCAAAATACAAAAAAATAAATAAATAAAGGGGGGTAGGGATGTAGCTCAGTGAAAAGGCTCTGGATTCAATCCCCAGTACCACAAAATAAATAATAAATATAAATAAAAAAGAAGAAGCTCCTAAAATATCATTTGGGGGCTGGAGGAATAGTTCAGCGGTTAAAGTGCTTGCTTAGCAAGTACAAGGCCCTGAGTTGATTCCCAAGCACCCCATAAGCTGGGCATAGTGGTGCATGCCTGTAATCCTAGCACTCAAGAGTCTGAGGCAGGAGAATTACCTTGAGTTTAAGGCCAGACTGGGCTACATAATGAGTTCAGGACCATCCTAGACTATAGAGCAAGACCCTGTCTCAAAAAAAAAAAAAAAAAAGATACCACTTGATCACTTGTTGGGGCTAGAGGAATTGCACAGTGGTTAGAATGCTTGCCTAGCAAGTAAGTGCAAGGACCTGGATTCAATTCCCTAGCACCACATACCGCATAAACTGGGTGTGGTGGTGTACTCCTAGAATCCCTGCATGAGGAGGCTGAGGCAGGAGTATTGCTGTGAGTTGAGGACCAGCCTGGACTACAAAGTGAAAAAAAAGAAAAAAAGATACCATTTATCCCCAATTCAAAGCATCTGTTAACCTACTTTCTGTCTCTGTAGACTTCCCTATTTTGGACTTTCATGTGAATGGAATTTTTAAATATGTCTGTATTTTGTGTCTTGGCTTCCTTCACTTAGGATAGTGTTTTCAAGTTTCAAACATGTTGTAGAACATAACTACTTCATCCCAAGCTGGGCCTGGTAACACAAGCCTGTAGCCCTAGCACTATGGGAGACTGGGATAGGAGGATCACAAGGTTGAAGCCAGCCTTAGCACCTTAGCAAGATCCTGTCCCAAAATCAAAACCAGAAATTGAGCTGGAGGTGTAGCTCAGTGTGAAGGCCCTGGGCGCAGTTCCCAGTGCCAAAACAAACAAAAACTGCTTATTATTATTATTATTTTTGGTACTATGGCTTGAGCCCAGAGCCTTCATACTGAACCACATCCTAGCCTTTTTTTTTTTTTTTTTTTTTTAGACAGGGTCTATGTAGTCCAGGTTGGTCTTCAAATCACTATGTAGTCCAGGCCTAGCCAATTTTTTCATTTTTGATTTTGGGACAGTATCTCACTAAATCATTAAATTCCCAGGCTGAGTTTGAACTTGTAGTCCTCCTGCCTCAGAGTACTGAGGGTACAGGTCTGCACCGCTGTGCCCATCTCAGCCAACCCTTGTTTTTTTTATACCATCTTTGTGGATTCATTGTTCCCCCGGAAGACATTCAGGCTGTTTCCCTTATTTGGCTGTTAGGAATAAGGGTGCTGTGAACATTTGCACACAAATGTTGTGTAGACGTACAGCTTCATTTCTTCTGGTCTGGACCTCAGAGTGGAATTGCTGGGTTTATGGTAACTTGATATTTAATTGAGGAATTGCTGGACGGCTTACTAGGGGCTGTAGTGTTTTACCTCCTACCAGCAGTGTGGGACGGTATCCGTTTATATTCTCTCCAGTTCTTATGGTAATGCACTTATTCGTTTTTAGGGTATAGTCATCTTAATGGTGTCAAGTGGTATCTCATTGTGGTTTCGACTTGCATTCCCTAATGACATGATATTAAGCATCTTTTCATGAGTTTATTGGTGATTTGTAAATCTTCTTTGAAGAAATGTCTATTCAGGTTCTTTACCCATTTTTTGAAGTTGGTTTGCCTTTTTCTTATTAAATTCTAAGAGCTCTCTCCGTAGCTAGGTATGGTTGATACACAGCTAGCACTCTGGGAGGCTGAGGCAGGTTAGCAATGCCCTGTCTCAAACAAAAAAATTAAAATGGCCGGGAGGGGAAGTGTGTTGGAGGTGTAGCTCAGTGACTGAAATGCTTGCCCAGGAGGCTTGAAGCCCTGGGTTTGACCCTCAAGCACCACAAAATAGCTGAGTGTGATGGCACATGCCTATAATACCATGCTTTTTTGGGGGATGAGGGTCTGTAATCCAAGCTGGTCCTGAACTCACTATGGAACCCAGGCTGGCCACAAATTCATGCCAATCCACCTGACTCAGCCTCCCAAGTTCTGAGATGACAGGCCCGTACCACCATGCCCTGCTTTAGCGGATGCTGGGGAACTGAACTCAGGGCCTTGAGCTTGCTAGGCAAGCTCTTTAACTACTGAGCTATTCCTTCAGCCCCTGTCACCCAACACTTGAGAGGCTGAGACTGAAGGATTGCCACGAGTTCTAGTTCAGTCTGGGCTACATAGTAAATTGAGGACCAGCCTGGATTACAAAACAAACCGCTGGGGATGTAGCTCAGTACCACATTCCTGAGTTCTTCATTTTTATGAGCTTTGTCACTTCCCTGCTGGTGTCTTTTGAAAGCACAAAAGTTTTTTATTTTGATAATGGACATTTTATATTTCTTTTATTGCCAGTCCATGGTCATGGACTTTTCCCTATGTTTTCCTCTATTGTTTCAGTTCTGTGAACCATTTTGAGTTAATTCTGGTACATACTGAAAGATCAGGGTCCAGCTTCATTCTTTGGCATGTGACCATCCAGTTGTCCAGCCTCATTTGTTGAAAGTACTATGCTTTTCTCCCTGTGCTTCTCAAAAGACAGGTGAGCCTAGCTGCATGGGTTTACTTCTGAATTCAGTTCTGTTCCGTTAGTCTGTATGTCTGTGCTTGCGTGTACCTTACTACCTGGGTCATTGTTGCCTTGTAGTAAATTTTGACCTTGGAAGGTGTTAGTCTTCCTTTTTCCTTCTTTTTTTCACAATTATTTTAGGTGTTTTGGATCTGTTGTGCTTTATTTGAGTTCTGCTAGATTCAGGTTGTCAATTTCTGTGAAAGAGTCAGATGTAATTTTGATAGGAACTGCCCTGAATCTGTAAATCAGAGAAATACTACCATGTTAACAATGTTAGACTGGGCATGGTGGTGCACACCTGTAATCCCAGTGCCCAAGAGACTGAGGCAGGAGAACTGCTGGGAGTTTCAGACCAGCTTGAGCTATAGAGCAAGACCCTGTCTCAAATAATAAAGCAAAACAAAACAAAACAAAAAATCAACCTTCTAAGTCATGAACATGGGATACTTTTCCATTGATTAAGCTGGTTATTTATTTATTTATTTATTTATTTTTGAGCCAGGGTCTTGCTTTGTAGTCCAGACTGGTTCTGAACTCACTGTGTAGCCCCAGTTGGCCCAGAACTCACAGCAGTCCTGTCTTGAGTGCTAGAATTACAGGTGTGTACCACTATGTCTGCCTCAGGTGCTGGGGAATCGAACTCAGGTACTTGGCGCTTGACCTAGCCTTTGCTAAGCAAGCGCTTTAACCTCTAAGCCATTCCTTCAGTCCCTGGGCTTTTCTTAATAGGTAATTTCCTAAAAGTATTATCCATCAAACCAGGCCAGGCATATAATCCCAGCACTGTGGGAGGCTGAGAAAGGAGGACTGCATGTTGAAGCCTAGCCTGGGCAGTTTAACAACCTAGCGAGACCCTATCTCAAAATAAAAAAGGGGTGGGGAGCTTGGGCTGTAACTCAGTGTGGAGGCTCTAGGCTTGAGCCCCAATATAAATAAATAAATACATATTATCCATCAGCCTCTTCACTTTTCTTCACGTGACTATCCATCTCTTAAGTTAATTTCAGTGGTTTGTGCCTTTCTAGAAATTTGCCCACCTCATCTAAATTGCCAGACCTCTTGGCACAGTCGGTCTTCACACTGTTTTGTAGTCCTTCTTGTGCTGTCGGGTCAGCGGTAAAGCCCTGTCCTTCATTTCTGATTCTAGTAATTAGAACTCTTTTTTCCCTTTTGGTCAATCTAGCCAGAATATTGTGGGTTGTTTTTTTTTTTTTGTTTTTGTTTTTGTTTTTTGAGACAGGGTCTCACTCTGTAGTCCAGGCTAGTCCTGAACTCACTATAGAGCGCAGGCTGGCCTTGGACTCAGGGCAATCCGCCTGTCTCAGCCTCCCGAGTGCTATTGTGGGTTTTTAATAATGACTAAATCTGTAGCCTTTGCCCTGAGCCATGTCTCCAGTTCTTTTCTCATTTTGAGACAGGGTGTCGCTAAATTGCCCAGATTGAGCTTAAATTTGTGATCCTCCTGCCTCAGCCTCCCAGAGTGCTGGGATTATAGATGTATGCTGCCATAGTTGGTAATCCTCTTTTATCTTTTTTTTTTTTTTTTTTGAGACAGGGTCTCTCTCTGCAACCCAGGCTTGTCCTGAACTCACTGAGGAGCCCAGGCTGGCCTTGGACTCACGGTAATCCTCCTGTCTCAGCCTCCCGAGTGCTGGGATTACAAACATGTGCCTAAACGTCTGGCTTATGTGGTGTTGAGGAATCAAACTTGGGTACTTAGTACTTGACTTAGACTTAGCCCTTGATAGGCAAACGCTTTAACCACTGAGCCATTCCTCCAGTCCGTTTATTCTGGTATTAAAAATGGGGTATTGAGTCAGGTGTCAGGGTGTAGGCTTGTAATCTCAGCATTCTGGGAGGATAAGGTAGGAGGATTGCAAGTTCAAGTCTAGTCTGGGCAACTTATCAAGACCCTATCTCAAAATCAAAAATAAAAATGGAGGCTGGAGGAATAGCACTGTGGTTAGAGCACTTGCTTAGCAAGCACAAGGCCTTGAGTCAATTCTATAGCACCACATAAATCAGACGTGGCACATGCCTGTAATACCAGCACTCAGGAGGCTGAGGCAGGAGGATGGCTGTGGAATTCGAGACTAACCTGGGCTCCATACTTCAGGACCAGCCTGGACTTGAGGGCAACACCCTCTCAATAAAATAAATAAAATATAAACATAAAAATTGTCTGGTAGTCTAACTCAGCGTGAGGACCTGGGCTCAGTCCCTAAGACCACACACAAAAAGAGTGGGGTTTTAAAGTCTTCAGTTTGTCTGATACAGTATGTCACATCAAATAGACTTAGCTTTTTTTTTAATGGAAAATTTAAAACATGGGCTGGGGATGTAGCTTAGAGATAAGAGTGCTTGCCTAGCATACACAGGATCTAGGTTCATTCTTCAGCATCTCAAAAAAAAAAAAAAAAAAAAGGAAAAAGGAAAAAGAAAAGCAAACACACATGAGATGCTAACGTGTTCACTGTCACCCCTAGGCCTGGACACTACCAGCGTCTTCCAGTCCTACCGAGCCTATCCCTCTTCCCCTCCTCCACCCTGAACATTTTCAAGTACTTCACAGATGTCACATCTTGTCAATAGTAAATGTTTCTGTAGGTGACTCTTAACAGGTTAAGGATATTTTTAACCCAGCCCAGACACTATTATCATACCTATTAATCTTCACCTAATAAAATTAACAATAATTCTCTTTTAATCTCCAGTCCTTGTTTGAATGTCCCCAGTCATCCAGGTACCCTCTTCAAGACTGCTCCTGTTTCCCGGTGGGAAGGGTCCCTGGGAGTGGGGACCTTTGGACCGGTAGCTCTGGCTGGCCAGGGTGTGGGGGTGCACATCCTCAGGAGCTCCTGTTTGGTCTGTTGCAGGAACAAATGCGGTATCTGGGGATGGCGGTCTGAGAAGATGGAAACTGTTAGCGGCTACGAGGCCAAGGCAGGAGAGGCCAGTGGTGTGAGCTGGGGGGAACCAATGAAGTCCAGGAGCTGGTCTCTGGCACCCCACGCCCGGTGTGGAGGGAGAGGTGGAGTCTTCCCTGGCTCTGACATCCCTGTGCACTGGAGGGAACTCTCTGGGCCTGACATCCTAGCCCCTACTGAGCCCCACTCAGGCCTAGGCTCTGAGATCAAATGTGGTGACTCTCAGGATTCAGACCCTGTTGTCTCCTCCATGGTGGGGAATGAAATCTCATCTGTTTTGGGGGACAGGAGGGCTTGGGTCCTATGTGGGTGAGGCTGAGCATGGGGGAACAGGCTCTGAACCACCAGTTCCGTGTTGCCCTTCCCCACTCCCCAGGTATACAGTGCCACCAATGTGGAGCTGGTGACACGCACACGCACGGAGCACCTCTCTGATAAGGACAAGTCGAGGAGCAAAGGTAAACCCAGGTGCGCCTGCCTGCTGCCCAGTCATATTTGGTCTGGGGCCAGTGCCAGAGTCCCCTGGGACAAGCTGGCAGACCTCCCTACTTCCGCCTGCCCTGTCACACCCAGCAGAAGGCTTCCAGGTGGGGACACTCTGGGTAGTGCCCACAGTCCTCTCATAGGCTCCTACCCTTTTTCTCAGGGGGTAAGACTCCGTTCCAGTCCTTCCTAGGCATGGCCCAGCAGCACTCCTCCCAGAGTGGGGTGAGCCTTGGCCAGAGGGGTCGGGGGTGGCTGGGCAAGCCTGGGTGTACAGGGTGCTGTCTGTCCATTCTGAGGGCTAATTGTGGTCCTGGGGCCCACCTAGACTCCAGTGCAGCAGGCAGCCGGCCCCATCAGCCCCACAGCCATCTCCCCTGACGAATACTTTGACCCCAGCTGCAGCCTGGAGTCCAGAAACATTGGCCGCCCCATCGAGATGTCCAGTAAAGTACAGAGGTGAGGTCTGGAGGGCTCACAGGGAACTTCCCTCAGAGAGAGGGTCCGTGCCTAATCCCTGGCCCCAGCCCATGGAGACTCTTGTCACCCCCCCTCCCCCAACACACACACACATGGGGCCAGTTATAGTGAGAGACCTGAGCACCCAGCACGTACGCGGCCTAGAGAACTGGTCGCACTTCTTTGATGAATAAATGCACTACTCATGTATAATTTTCTAATTTAATGAGTATGTGTTGGCAAGAGGGCATCGCACAGTAGGAGGGTCCCCAGCTTTGCAACCCCTTGGCCCAGTGGGTCTCTCTTCTACCTGGAGCCTGGTTTCCTCCTTAATGAAGTTGCCCTTGTCCCACCCACCTCTCAAGGATCCTATGGCCAGGTGTAAATGGCTGCAGTGGGTATAGCCTTACATAAGGTGCAGCAGTCATCCACCCACCTCATGTGGATTCCCCCCAGTGGCTGGGATTCAAACTGTGCAGTCCTGACACCTGCCTGGGCTGTGCTCGATACAAAAGTACAGCAAGATGTGTGTCCCTGCCAGCTCTTGACAGGAGTAGCAGCTGCGGATGAGGTCCAGGAAGCAGCCTGCAGCCTGGCCTCTGCTCTCCTTACTCAGACCAGATAAGCAGGCACAAAATCATGAGTACCAGACCGGGCCAGGTCTGGAGGCAGCCCCACTGCAGGGGTAGGGTGCAAGCTTTGGGGTGGGTAGAAGAGACAGCTGACCAGGGAGTATCACAGGCAGGTGACCAGGGGACCCCTGACCCACATCCTGTGGCTGTCTGGGGCAGGCTCAAGGCAACACTATGGTTAAGTGAAGAGCACCCACTCTCCCTGGGTGACCAGGTGACACCCATCATCGATCTGATGGCCATCAGCAATGCTCACTTTGCCAAGTTGCGTGACTTCATCACCCTGCACCTCCCACCTGGATTCCCTGTCAAGATTGGTGAGGAGGCACCCTTATTCAGCAAAGGAGGGTGGGTGCAGTGCCCTCCCCAGGGATGCAGGTCTACAAGGGCCAGATGGCTTAGGCCCAGCTGTCTTCTCAGAGATTCCCCTCTTCCACGTGCTCAATGCCCGCATCACATTCAGTAACTTGTGTGGCTGTGATGAGCCCCTGAGCTCGGTGTGGGTGCCAGATCGCAACTCTGCTGTCACCACTTCAGGTACTCCATGGGGAGCAGAGGGAGACTGCAACGAACTCTGGTTGCTAAGCCCTGGGGACTGAGTATAGCCCCCCTCTGCTGTCTGCCCAGGGAGCCCCTTACCATGCGAGGTGGACCCCACCGTGTTTGAGGTACCTGAGGGGTACAGTGTGTTGGGCACTGAGCGCAGTGAGCCCCTTCGAGATGAGGATGATGACCTGTTGCAGTTCGCCATCCAGCAGAGCCTGCTTGAGGCAGGCACAGAGGCAGAGCAGGTGCGCCTGGTGTGAAGGTGGGCCTTGGTCTCTGTAGTCAAATGGCCAAGGCGATAGCTCTAGGCTCTGGCTGCCGCAGGTGACTGTCTGGGAAGCCCTGACCAATTCTCGGCCTGGTGCCCACCATCCTCCTCAAGCCATGGTGTATGAGGAACAACTTCAGCTGGAGCGGTGAGACCCTACAGAACACACCAGGTCCTGCCTTGGCCCCACCCTGCCTGAATCCCTACCAGTCTGTTGGCTGGTGAGAGGCGGGGTGGGCACCCAGGAAGTGCTGGTCCCAGGACCCCGTGCCCTCTCCAGAGCTACCCTTCTATAGCAGGACTGCTGCCACTGAAGGTGGCATGATGTTTAGGGAGACAAGTCCTGTTTCTCTCTCCCCACCACCCTGTCCTTGTCCCCTCATGTGCCCAGCCCCTTTCCTCAGCTTTCATGCTCTGGTCTGCTCTGCCCTCCCACCCTGGCCGCAGGGCCCTCCAGGAAAGTCTGCAGCTGTCCACGGAGTCCGGGGGCCCCAGAACCCCTCAGAGGACATCCCTCACTCTTGCTCCTCCAAGCTTTGAGGAGCAGCTTCGCTTGGCCCTGGAGATGTCCTCTCAGGAGCAGGAGGAACAAGAGCGGCGGGGACAGCAGGAGGAGGAGGACCTGCAGCGGACCCTGCAGCTGTCCCTCACCGAACACTGAGCCCTCTGGCAGGATGGGCCACGCACGCCCTCACCTGCTGCTGGAATTTATTTATAAACTGCCTGCTGCCAAACCTGGGGCCTGGAACTCTGGGGTGGCTGGCAGTGGGACCACGATGGAAATAAAGGGACCAGGCTTGCTGTACTCAGTTGTCTGGAGCTGGGGAGCTGCTGGTTGAGAGGTGCTGAGGGAAGCTCTGTGGCCAGTGACCTCAGACTTGGCTTTGAGTCCTGACCATGGCCCCTTTAACCTCTCTGAGCCTGTATTTCTAAAACTAAAATGAGATGTTCTGCACCCATGGGCTGTTGGAAGAGTCAAAGGAGGGTGTCAGATGTCTTTACAGACCAGGGTTTCCATGAGGGACAGTTCCACAGAGCCATGCCCCCTTCTACTGGGAACCCAAGTTCCTCTTGCCACCTAGGCGGGCCTTCCCAGAACCTGGCCCTTCCTCATACTGAGGAGAAGGAAAGGCTGGGCCTGCAGGCCCTACTCGGTGGTGGTGGGGCCCTCAGGGCCCGGGAGCCTCAGCATTGCTGACCTCGGCCAAGGCCAAGTTCTTTTACCAATTGACCCCAAGTTCTTTTACCAATTGACCGTTTGGAATTCCAGGGGCTGCTTGTTTACTCAGTTTGAGACACGTGTTGTTTTGACCATTCGCGAGTGCAGTTTTGACCATTTGTGGTTTGGATCAGGTGCAGAAAAACGTGACTGTTAATTAGTGGGGAGTCAAGGAGGATGGATATAAAAGCAAGGAGGTAACCAATAAAGCGGCTTTTGCGAGTCTTTTGCAGACCCTTACAAGAGTCCAGTTTTCTTCAATCCGCACTCCCCCTCTCGAGTTCTCGTTGACTGACTGAGCGGGCTCGGTCACATGGAAAGTGCCTGCCACCCCCACCCTGCATCCCTACCCTCTGCACATTCTATTAAGAGTGACAGTGGGCCAGGTAAAGTGGCTCATGCCTGTAAACAGCCCTCAGGAGGCTGAGGCAGGAGGATTGTTTTGAGTTAAAGGCTAGCATGGTGCTACATGCTGTGTGCAGGACCAGTGCAGACTACAGAGCAAGATCCTGCCTCCCCCCACCCCACCCCCCGCCCCACACACACACCTGGTGATTAGGGACCGGGGGCCTTCACCCTGAGCTGCGTCCCCAGCACAGCTCCACCACCCCCTTTTTTGAGACAAGAGCTTACTGAATTACCCGGCCTGGCCTCCACCTTGTGCTTCTCGCGTCTCAACACCCCCGGGCCCTGAGATTGAGGGTCGCAGACCTGCGCGCCGCCCTTGGCTTCCGGGCCGTTTCCACGCTGCCGCATTCCGTCTGAAGTTTGCGGGCTCCCTGGGAGTCAAGCTGAATGAAGGCGATGAGGCCAGCTAGCAAGGAGGAATCTGGGCAGGGACTCCCAATTTAGGACCCACTCTTCCTGATTCTAAGACCCGAGTCTCCAGCTTCTGCGCCCCAAGCACGCGCGCCTCGACTGGGCAACAGAGGTTGAGGCCCTGAGCGGCCCCAGCTACAGCGATCTTAACCGCGGGGAGAGAGGCAGAGGCGTTTCCAGGAAGGAGGGACCAACCCAGGAGTGAGCGCAGGGCTAGGACTCCGCACCTGCGCCCTACCTCCAGCTTGGATAGGGCGGGGCGAGGCGGGGCGCGGCTCGGGAGGGGAGGGGCCACAGCCGCTGCTCGCCAGCTCGGCAGGCCGGCCTGGACGGAAGACTGGCCCTTTAAGGGCAGTTCCCGAGGAGGTGCCAGGGCCTGGTGGCTCAGCTCTCTCCTTCCTGATCTTGCGGGGCAGAGACTCTCCGTGGGGCTGTAGGAGGTAGCCGTGCCTGGTGCCAGCTCAGGTGTCCCGGGGCTGACCCTATGGCCCTGGTCACACTGAGCCGTTCGCCCCCGGCCAGCGGCCACTACACGCCTGTAGAGCCCGCGGTGAGTATGGTTCGATTCCTTTCCACACAGTTAGCTGCCAGCCGGGCCTGAGAGAGCACATCGGCATGCCCTCCTTACGCCTGGGAGCCAGCTCTCTGGTCTCAGAACAGAGGGAGTTGTAGGGTCTTTGAGGATCTCAGGAACTCAACCAAGTCAAGATCCTGTGCGCCAGCCCACTCTGGGGAGCCCAGATCCGAGCTCACCCTTCCCAAACTCTGGGCACCCTAGCCCCTCTGGCTGCAAGTGCCTGGAGTTGGGCTGGGTCTCCCCGCTGAGGAGCGGGCTGGAGTGGGAAAGAAATTGGCACCCACCCCCTCTGGCTGCATCCTTGGAAAGGGCGGGGCGATCCTCACAGCCCAGCTAGGGGAGGGTAAGGGAAGAGGAAAGATGCCCGTGCCTCACTCTCCCCTGGGGGCTGCTTCCTCAGCAGGACCTGGCCCTCGGACGCAGGAGGCAGCTCCAACGCAGGTGAGCACCTTCTCTGGACACAAACACCTCCACCTGGTCCCAGGCTTGGTCATTTTCATCTAGGTGCTGGTGACAGAACTCTCTGGAGAATTCCCAGCCACAGCTCCCTACTGCAGGAGTGGGATCTGGTTCTGGCGGGCAGGACTGGTGGGTACTGCTGCTGTTGGGGAGAACCAGCTGGACTGCCTTGGCTTCTGCCTTACCCTGGTCAGCTGGCGTTCTTCTACCCACTACCTGGAACACTGGCTCAGGAGAGTGGTCAAAGGGTAGTATGGGAACAGGAGGGCCTGAAGACTTTTGAGTCTCCAACCCTGTTTTACAGTATCTCCAGGTGGGCTGCTGGGAAGGGACTGACTAGAGTTGGAAAGGAGCTTGAGAGCCTGAGACAGATTCTCCACCTGGGGTGGCCCTTTATAGAGGCACTCTCCAGCCCTGGGGGCCAACAAACCACTTCTACAAGACTCAGGGGATTTGAATGGTCCCTAAAATTTAAGAACCCTGACTATAAGACTGATTCCCTCACTACGCTGCCAGGCAGAGTTTTGCTGTGCTCCGTGGTGCTGTCCTGGGACTTCAGGATGGAGGGGACAATGGTGACTCACCTGAAGCCACCTCTGAGTCAGTGGAGAAACCCCTGGATGAAGAGCAGCTGCATGTGGACCAGACGGATGGGCAAGAACCCCAGAGTCTCCAGAAGCAAGAGCAGAGGCAGCATCTACACCTCATGGTGAAGCTGCTGAGGCCACAGGATGACATCCGCCTGGTGAGGGGTCATCCAGAGCCCACCAGTCCGAGGAGGTGGTAAAACGTGGATGTATCCTGGGAGCAAGGATGTGAGAGCAGGGGACACCCTGGGTTGTGGTTACCCAGATTCCATGAACCAGAACTGGAGACCTCATTAACAGGACAAGGTCATATCTTCAGGTCTCTGGGGGCTGTGAAAGAACAGGGGATGTTTGTCCTATGTGAGTCAATAGGGTTGTTAGTGCCACAAGGTGGGAGTTGTACTAAAGGTCTCTGATAACTTGAGTTGTCTAGAAACCAGAACTTGGGAGGGCTTGCAAGGCACTGTCAGTAGCTGATGTGCTTGAAGAGCCTCTAGGAGAGGAAAGGAACAGCAAGTAGTTAGAGTGCTTGGGCACAAGGTCCTGAGCTTGATTCTCCAGTACCACTTAAGCCAGCATGGTTGCACACACCTGTAATCCCATCACTTGGGAGGCTGAGGCAGGAGGGTTGCCATTGTTGTGTGTTCAAGGTCAACCTGGGCTATATAATGTGTTGAGGACTGGCCTGGACTACAGAACAAGACTTTGTTTCTAAAAAATAAAAATAAAGTCTTTATGCTGGGCCTGGTGGTACGTACAGGCCTGTAATCTCAGCACTCTGAGAGTCTGAGGTAGGATCACAAGTTCAAGCCTAGCCTGTGCAGTTTAGTAACTTAGGGAGAACTTGTCTCAAAATCAAGACTAAAATCATGGGTAGGGAATACAGCTCAGTGAAGGCCTGAATTCAATCTCCAGTACTAAACAAATAAAATAAAAATCTTTAATTCTAGTACTCTGGAAGTCTGAAGCAGGAGGATCACAAGTTCAAGCCTAGCCTGAGCAGCTTAGTGACATAGTGAGATTTTCCCTTAAAATAAAAAATAAAATAACAGGGTAGATGAAGCCCCCTAGTATTATGTAAAAATGTTTTAGTTTTTTTTGGGCCACGAAATCAAAAAGTTAGGAACAACTGGATCGTGGCCACTAATCCTTTATCTGGGAATTGGGGGTGGGAGTTGGGGGCAAGGGGCTATTCTTTCCTGGGGTAAATTCAGGTGGGGTGGAGGAGCAAGGCCCTCAGGGGTGCTGTGACTCAGGGCCCCTCCTCTCATCTTTTCAGGCAGCTCAGCTGGAGGCAGCCCGGTTCCCAAGACTCCGCTACCTGCTGGTGGTTTCCACAGGAGAATGTCTGTCCCAGGAGGAGACAGTCCTCCTGGGGGTGGATTTTCCTGACAGCAGGTGGGGACAGGGAAAGGAAGGGACAGGGTCAAGAGAGTGAGGTGCAGAAGACCAACTACTCTCCCTGTCTCCCCTGTCAGCTCTCCTACCTGCACTCTGGGCCTGGTCTTGCCCCTCTGGAGTGACACCCAGGTGTACCTAGATGGAGATGGGTAAGACAAGCATAGAGGGACAGGAAGAGGAGGGGCCAGGGGCCTGGGAACAGTGGAACTGCAGCTGCTGGGCCTGTTCGCATTTATATTTGCTGCGGCCTCAGCCTTCCCACATCTGTCAAGTGGGCAGATTCTCTGTCTGAGAGCCTCGAGTTAGTTCCACCAGCACCTCATGTCCTGCAGGGGCTTCAGTGTGACATCTGGAGGGCAGAGTCGAATCTTCAAGCCCGTCTCCATCCAGACCATGTGGTAAGTGGCTGCAGCAGCCTAGCCTTAGGCCAGCCTCGTTCTTTGGAAATGGCTGGCTGCAGTGCCTAGGTGAGGGCAGCAGAAAGGAGTGTGTGACCAGGCCCTCTCCTGCCCCAGGGCCACACTCCAGGTGTTGCATCAGGCATGCGAAGCAGCTCTGGGCAGTGGCTTTGTGCCTGGTGGCAGTGCCCTCACTTGGGCTGCCTACTATCAAGAGAGACTGAACTCTGACCAGAGCTGCCTCAATGAATGGATGGCTATGGCTGATCTAGAGTCCCTGCGACCTCCCAGTGCAGAGCCTGGCCGGTTAGTAGAGTGGGAGGACTTGGGGAAGGGGGAGGCAGGGATGGGGTGCCACAGCAGAGAGAAAGGAAAGGGGCCCTTTGACTAAAGGGCTCTGTTCCCAGGCCCTCAGAGCAGCAGCAGATGGAGCAGGCGATCCGGGCTGAGCTATGGGAGGTGCTGGATACCAGTGATCTGGAGAGCATCACTTCTAAGGAGGTGAGCGGGGCGTAGGACTCGGGACCCCACACACAGCCCTCTCCCTACAGCCCTTCCCAGCTTGCTTTTCGGAGCCACTTCTCAATGGCCTCCCTTGACTCAGTCCCGCCTCAGCTGTTTAGGTAGGACAGGCTGCTGTCCTAGCAGACTTCAGGGGAGAGGATCAGGAATTTGTCCTCCCCTTGGGCCCTACCTACAGATTCGCCAGGCCTTGGAGCTGCGCCTGGGATGCCCTCTCCAGCAATATCGTGACTTCATCGACAACCAGATGCTGCTACTCATGGCCCAACAAGACCGGGCCTCTCACATATTCCCCCATCTTTACCTGGTGAGCACAGACTGGTGGATGGGGGAGGCACCCGTACTCCTGCCGCTGCTGGTGAGAGGCATGGGAGCCTGGTGTTTCTTGCTCCACAGGGCTCTGAGTGGAACGCGGCCAACCTGGAAGAGCTGCAGAGAAACAGGTGGGGTTCCAGGCTCCCCATGATTGCCACCTTCCAACCCTCTCTTGGACTCCTCAAGGGTTGCCTGCAAGCTTCAGAAAGCTGACCCCCACCCTCAGCACCAACTCTGCCCTGGGACTCTTCTCCTTGCAGGGCTCTCAGCCCTCACCAGGACAGAAGTTTGCTGCCCACTGGCTAGCCCTGGCCCTCTTGTCCCACCTAATGGTGTAAATAAGTGTAGGAAGGAGGGTCTCAACCATGCGCCGGTGAGGGGCAGCAACATGTGCTGCTGTGACCAACTTTTCCAAGCAGGAAAAGGCTCCCACTCACCTGGAATGGGCTGTTCTCGTCTGGGGTATGGAGGAGCAGGGTCCCCAGGGCTCCTGTGACTCAGGGTTCCTCATCCCATCTTCCCAGGCAGCTCAGCTGGAGGCAGCCCGGCTTTCTCTCAGGGAAGAAGGGAATCTCTTCTTCCAGTGGGGTCCTGGCTGCTGCCTTCATGGGTACTTATCACCTGACCATGGGCTTCTGGGAGAGCTGCGGTAGCCTGTCACCTATTGCTGTAGAGCCACCGAATCTCAGCTTAGCTCAATTCTCTAAGTTGCAAGAGTCATAGAAGGGTTAGTGTTGCAGTAGGCTTCAGCTTTCTGGACTAGATGGGGAAACTCCAGCCCATCAAAGTAAAATGATGCACTCCAAATCACAGACATCTGATAGGTATCTGGCCACTCTAGGTGCTGCTGCGACCTGACTCAGAGCCAAGGACTAAATAGAAATGCCCATAGTCTGTTTAGTCTGAGAGGCAGTGAGCCTGGTGCTCCTGCTCACATCAGGCCTTTGGTACAGGGTCAGCCATATCTTGAACATGGCCCGGGAGATTGACAACTTCTATCCTGAGCGCTTCACCTACTACAATGTGCGCGTCTGGGATGAGGAGTCAGCGGAGCTGCTGCCTCACTGGAAGGAGACACATCGCTTCATTGAAGCTGCAAGGTCAGGCTCCTGCTGGTTCCCACTGCTTAGCCCAGGTCTCACTCACTGGTCCCCAGCCTCAAGTGGGCCCCTGGGCCTTCCTCCCGCCCACTGTCTTCAGCTCTGTTCCCTTCTCTGGCCTCAGTGTCTTCACTTCCTTGACTGCCTTTCCCCGCCCCCCTGCTGTAGGGCCCCTTATGGTGGGGGAAGGGCTGGTGGCTGACCATGTCCTGTTGTCACAGAGTGCAAGGCACCCGAGTGCTAGTTCACTGCAAGATGGGTGTCAGCCGCTCAGCAGCTACAGTGATGGCCTATGCCATGAAGCAGTATGGCTGGAACTTGGAGCAGGCTCTGCTCCACGTGCAGGAGTTCCGGCCCATTGTCCGCCCCAACCCTGGCTTCCTGAGCCAGCTGCAGACCTACCAGGGCATACTAACTGCCAGGTATGGTGTGAGGGACAAAGGGTTTCAATATATATGCTGGAGGTAACTGCTGAGTCCCTCAAAGCTAATGCACAGCCATCTCCCCACAGCCGGCAGAGCCATATCTGGGAACAGAAAGTGGGTGCGGGCTCCCCAGAGGAGTCCCTGGTCCCTGAAGTCTCTATACCATTCCCACCTGTACCACCAGAACCAGGGGGTATTGGGGTGGTGCCAGTTATGGGCTTGGAGGATAGCCAAGAGGAGCCTAGGCCAAGGCCTCGTATCAACCTGCGAGGGGTTATGCGATCCATCAGTCTTCTGGAACCCTTCTCAGAGCTGGAGAGCACCTTGGAGGCTGGCGACCTGCCAGAGGTAAAGCTGGGCTTGGGGAGCTGTATCTGCAGTGGCAGGGTTATGGAGAGGAGGGGGAAGAGCAGAACTGGCACTCAAATTTAGGCCACCGACAGGGCTACCTGGGCCCAGTGTACCGCCCCCCACCCCCAGGTTTCCCCTAGCCTTCAGGACCTCTGGGGAGCCTCTTCCATACTGTCCACCTAACACTTCTGAGCAACAGGCAACTCTAGCCTGTCCTGTGAGGCCCCTGAGGAGAAGAACCACATCATGGGCCATCTTTCCTTCCCACGTCAGAGCAGTCCAGGAGACCCAGTGAGGGAAGGTGAAGGCACTGGACTCAAGGCCGGAGGAGCTGCCAGGCAGTCAGGAAACGAGGCAGGCTGGCCCTGACTTGGGTCTTAGGCATCTTTCAGTTTGATAAAGGGACTAAGGGGCTGGCTTTCAGCTATGGAGTAAGGATCTTCTCCCGGCCCTGTCTTCCACAGTCTCCTACGATAGATGGGTGAGTAGGATGGTCTCGGAAGCTCCTGCCAAATCTGAGCAAAGGATGAGGTGGAAAATGAGTACCTTTTATGCTGAGAGTGCTGTGGGGCCCAAGGCTAGAACAGGAAGTTGGCCCTTGCCTGAGGAAGCCAGGCCCTACATGTGACTCAAGGCCAAATGACTAACCCAGAGGAAGAAGAGTGTTTGAATGCAGGAAAATTTGGGAGAGGCTCCCTGGAGGAGGTGTGAGCTGGAGGTTGATGCCATCTACGGGTCACTGAGCTAACTGTACAAAGGCAGAGGAGTAAGAGAAGAGGCAAGCAACGCCTGGTGGCAGGCTCAAGGCGCTAAAAGAGCTTGTGAAGGCCGAGAGGAAGTTGCAGGCAGGAAGGTCAGGGAGCAGGGCACTAGGCCTAGGCCTTGTCCTTTTGGAAATATGGCCTGAGAACAGGTTTTCTACATTCACTTCAACAACTGTTCTCCACCTACCCTTTCTGCCTCTGACGTGCCCGTGGTTTTTCTCTGTACATCTATCTGCTCAGGTTTTCTATTCCCATGAGTCTTCAGAAGAAGAGCCTCTGCAGACCTTTCCTCAGGTCCTAAAGGCCAAGGAAGGCCAGCGAATCCACAAGGGGCCTTGGCCTGCCCTGAAGTCTCGCCAGTCTGTGGTTGCCCTCCAGAGTGCTGCGCTGGTGGCTAGCCGAACCCCAGCCTTCCAGGAGCCGGGGCAGGGGGAGGCTGGCACGTCCTCCACGCTGCGGCCCCGGAAGGTGGTGAGGCAGGCCGGTGTGGATGACAGTGGAGAGGAGTGTGAGGCCTGAGCCCTCACACACACTTGCGACTCCCTAAACACTAAAATGAGCGATCCACCCCTCCTTAGACAAGCACTGCTCACACTTGTGGGCCCCCACACGCTCCTCCTCCATACTCCCTGACACTTGTCACTATAGCTTCCCCTCCTATAGCCTTAAGTCTCAGACCCATGTCCATCTGTCAAGGGCTCAATATTTTTTCTATATTGGGGATATGGGCTGAGTGACTGAAGATGCCTTTGGGGGTGAGCACACCCAAGCTTCATTCTCAACTTGCCCCAGAACACTTACTTGCAGTCATAGGATCAAAAACAGTATCCGGGGCAATTTTTCTGGCTCATGCCCTCAAAACTCCTGCCCACCCCCTCCTACTCTTCCTACTGTCTCCCACTTACACAGAGGCAGCTAGGTCAGGGAATCACGGCCCTCGAAGGCAGACATGACCCCTAGTCCCAGCCCTGGAGACTCTGAGGGGGCAGTAGGTCACCTGTACCGCACACCCCACAACTGGCCCCCACGGGCTCACAGGCCCGGGCCAGTGATCTTATCTCTTATGGCCTCCGGCCAGGCAGTTCTACACGGGGTTATAGTGTCTGACTTTGTACCGAGAAATAAAAAAAAAAAATTTTCACATTGCTATTTTCCATCTGATGATAAACCATCTGTCTTTCGGTCAGATTACTGTTTACATGAGGTGCCTGGCCTCTCCTAGTCCTTCCAGTTTTCTGTCATCTAGGTGTCCCATGATTGACCTACCTGGAGGAGTGATGTGCTTGGGGGTGGAGTGGGAGTAGGAATGGGGAGGAAGAAAGGGGTGCCAGTGCTATCTCCCTCATCTCTAGGGCAGGGCCTGGGTAAATGCTGGCTGCCCGTGCCCTGCCCAGGCAGATGGGAACAAGTCTACCCACAGCAGCAGGCATGTGGCCTCATTGGGACACTCGAAGGGAGTGACCCATGAAGGAGTGGAAGCTGTTGCTACCGCCTCTCTGGACAAGACTAGGCCTGTTCCAAGGGCTAAAGCTGCCTTCGGACATGCAGTGCCAGTTCTTGAGCACATTTTGAGTCCCAAGCATCGCTCTCCTGCTACAAAGCAAGAGAGCCCGATTTTCCAAGCCAGCTCGTTGCAGCCGGGGAAGAAGGACCTTCAGTGACCTTCTCTCCTGCCCAGGGTCTGCCTCTGTTTTAGAGCGCAAGAAGAGTGAATGTTCCCATCTTTGTCATGCCTGTCCTTCCAAATGATAAACTGCAGAGGTCTGGGAGGAGAAGTGGGTGACACCGGACCCCTTTCCTCTAAGCAGGCCTCAGGCAGGAGCTGACGACAAACTTTCTCACTGACTGAGGTGGTGTGTCCAGTTTATGAATGAGTATATCACACCCTAAGATACTCCCAGAATTGCTGTGGCCCCAATGTGTCGTGGGTTCTGCTTCACTTTCGTGTTACTTCACCTTGAGTCTATAAACAAAGGGATTAGACCTGGAAAGCTCTAAGCACCTCTCCCACTTTGGTCTTTCTTCCTTAAACAATACACATCGATTTACCCATTACTAGAATTCAACCTCTGTGTGCTCTGCACACAGGTAGGGTAAAGGGATGCTAGTTCCCACTCCTGGTCCACCCTGTTGAGCAAACACTTGACTTGTCCTTTTGTAGCCAACCAGAAGCCTCACCAGACAGCCTTTTCCGCAATCCTAGCCTGGGGCTGGAGCATGTCTGGAGCGACAGTACAGTGGGAGAAGCCAGGCTCTTCCTCTTGCAGCTCTAGCAGAGTGGAAGACAGGAACCAATCCTGACTCAGCTGTTTCCCCTGCCTCCTACTAAAATCTTAGATTGATGATCCTAAGTAGCAAGAACTCATCGTTGGGGGAGACAAACACTGCAGGAGAGACTTTGCATCAAAAATACAAATAATTAAGGAGAGTCAGGTTGGAGGAATGGGACAGTGGTTTAAGTGCTTGCCTAGCAAGCGCAAGGTCCTGGGTCCGATTCCCCAGCACCACAAATGTGGTGGCACACACCTGTAATCCCAGCGCTTGGGAGGCTGAGGCAGAATTGCCATGAGTCCAAGGCCAGCCTGGGCTCCATAGTGAGTTCAAGATGAGCCTGGGCTACAGAGCGAGACCCTGTTGTCTTCAAAACAAAACAAACACATTGCTAAGGAAGCAAAAAAAATAAAGCAAACAAATCAATACAAAATGCACAAAATGAAAGTCTTCATAATGCCCTGTCCTTCAGTCAGTCACTTTCACCCTCACAAGCAATTAACTGTTGACAGTTTCTGAGGCCAACAAAAGCCACTTCATATTTATGTAGTCAAATGTACTAATGTGTTTGTTCTTTTAAAATATGATAAATAGGGCTGGAGAAACAGCACAGTGGTTGAAGTGCTTGCCTTGCAAGCACCCTAAGTTTGGCTCCCCAGCACCACATAAAGCTGGGCATAGTGGTGCATGTCTGTCAATCCCAGCACTAGGGAGGTTGAGGCAGGATTGCCGTGAGGCCAAGGCTAGCCTAGGCTATAGAGCAAGACCCTGTCTCAAAAACAAAATATATGATAAAAAGAATACTAAGATGCCATTTTTGGTGAGTAGAAATGCTTGTCTGTGTCCTTAGTTCAGTCCAAATATCCAGCATCTGACACTACTCCCAGAGGGAGAAAAAGCAGGCCTTATAATTACCACTGTCTTAATTTATTTTATTTAGCAAAGTTTAACACGAAAATGTGTATGACCCTGAGCCAAGGATGGTGGCTCATACCTGCTATCCCAGCACTCTGGGAGGCTGAGGCATGAGGATCCAAAGTTAAAGACCAACCTGGGTGATTTAAGAAAACCCTTTCTCAAAATAAAAAATAATAAAAATGGTAGGGGATGTAGCTCAGTGCAAGGCCGAGTTCAATCCCTAGTACCATGTCCATGTGCATACACACACAGAAAATGTGCATGGTACAATTTTTTAAAATTTAAGTATTTGTTTGGTACTGGGGATTGAATCTAAGACCTTTACACTGTTCTACATTCCTAGCACCTTTTTTTTTTTTGAGACAGGGTCTCACTAAGCTGCTCCAGCTGTGCTCAGACTTGCAGTCCTTGTGCCTCAACTGCCCAGAGTGCTGTGACTAGAGTCCTGTGCCACCAGACCTCGCTCATTCTCCCATTTTTACATCATAGTAAAATGGGCCCTTTGGAGATAGAACATGATTTTTATGCTGAATTGCCATTATTTAAAACTGCTCCACTGTTTTTAACATATTATTTCCTCTTATTAGCACCAGTCCAGTGTTGTTCTGTTGCCTGGTGGTTGCCATCTCCATCTCCACACATTCACCCATCATGGGTTTCATGAATGGATCACTTCACATGTCTGCCATCATTTAATTTTTTTTCTTTTGAGAAAGGGTCTGCTCTGCAGTCCAGGCTGGTCCTGAACTCACTATGGAGCCCAGGCTGGCCTTGAGCTCACAGCAATCCTCCTGCCTCAGCCTCCCTAGTGCTCTCATTACAGGTATGCGTCACCATTCCCAACTATGTGGTGCTGAGGAATGGAACTCAAGACCTTGAGCTTGCTAGGCAAGCACTTTAACCGTAGTGGTATTTCTCTAGCTTTTATCATTTAAAAAAAATTTTTTTGAGACAGGGTTTTGCTCTGTAGTCCATGCTTGTCCTGAATTTACGACGTTAGCCCAGGCTTATCTAGATTCCATTTAATTTCAATAACAGAGCTTGAGGAATAGCACAGCAGTTAAATTACTTATGCTTACCAAGTGCCAGGCCCAGAGTTCGATTTTCCAGCACCACATAAATTGGGCATGGTGGCGCACACCTGTAACTGTAGCACTCCAAAGGCTGAGTCAGGTGGATTGCTGTGGCTCTGATGCCAGCGTGGGATCCATAGTGAATTCAGGAGCAGCCTGGACTACAAAGTGAAACCTTGTCTCAGGGAAAAAAAAAAAAAAAAAAAAAGAAGCTGGGTGTGATGATGTGAGCCTGAAATCCCAGCACTTGGGCGGCTGAGGCAGGAGGATTGCTGTGTGAGGCCGGCATGGGCTACATAGTTCAAGACCAGCCTGGAATGCAGAGTGAGACCCTTTCTCAAAAAAAAAAAGAAATTTAATAATAACTTCTTAATGCGGTACGGTGGCTGTAATTCCAGCACTCTGAGAAGCTGAGGCAGAAGTGCAAGTTTGAGGCCAGCCAGGGTAATTCAGCAGCTTAGTGAGACCCTGTCTCAAACAAAAAATGCTGAATATGTAAGGTGTAAAACGGTAATTCCTTGTCCACTACAAAAAAAGTCAGTTGTGTACTCTGGTTATTTACTTCGCGAGCTCTGAGCTCTATCACCATTTCTAAAATTGGTTTAAGAAGGAGACGAGGCCCAAGAAGTAACTACAAAAAAAAAAGAAAGAAAAAGAAAAGCACTATCCCTTAACAGTCCTGGAATCCGATCCTAGGTTTCCAGATTCTTAATCTAGAAGGCGACGTTGGGAGCGGAGGGCCAGACCAGCGCAGCCCGGGAGGCGCCGGTGGCCGGGCTCAAGCCCCATCCGCGCGAGGCCGCCGCTCCTGGACAGGAAATGTCGCTCGGCTCCGGCTCACGCACGTGCTGCAGCTGCGTCTCGGGCGGCCCGTCGCTCCGTCCCGCAGAACGCTGTCCGGGAGCCCGATTCAGCGGCCGCCCTCCCGCCCGGGGCTACCGGAGGCCCCTGACACGCCATTTTCAAACGGCGGAATCAGAGGCGAGAGCGGACCGCGCCTCCTCGCCTTTCCCCCACAGCCGAAGCCTCAGATCTGGCTGCTAAGAAAACCCGCCTTTACCCTCCACGGCCTCTCCTGCGAGGGCAGCACCCCCGGTCCGGAGGGCTGAGCCGCCCTAGCCGAGCGCCGAGCGCCTACCGAGACTCTCCGGTTACCCCCCGGAAGCCCCGTTGCCCCGCGCGCGCCCGCCGCGACCGCGCAGGCGCAAAGCGCGTCCTCTGGTTTCCAAGGGAACCTTGTTTTCCGGGTCCTTCACCGAAAAGTGGGCCCCTGAATCCGGCCGGAGGCGTGCTGTTAGCACTCTCCGGGAGCGCCGGAGCCCGGGACGGGGAAGTCAGGCCTACCGTTTTTCTCTTGCTGCTTTTAGTATTTTCTCTTCACGTTGTATTTCTGAGGTTTTGATTATGATATGTTGTGGTGAGTCTCGTTGCTGGGTTGAGGATATTTGGTGTTCTATAAGCTCTTTGAAACTGAAAATTAATTTCTTTTTCTAGATTATGGATATTTTCTTGCATGACTTTAGTGAATAAATTCTTTAGACCTTTGGTGCTATCTTCTGCTCTTTCTCGCTCACCCTAATTCTGAGATAGGTTCTCTTTGAATCATCCATTAGCTGGTGTATCAAGCTACTTTGCTCATTTCTAATTTTGGAGTCACGCCTAATTACAGCATTTGTTTCCTCAGCCTTGTCTGCAAGGTCTGAAATTCTGTCCTCACAGTATTTGAGTTGTCTTCCCTTGCTTTCACATTTTTCATATCTTGAATTTCAGCTAGATTTCTTTTCAGATTTTCTACTTCTCTATCAAAATGTTCCTTCATATCTTATGCATTTCCTATTTACCTCAGCCAACTTTTTATTTGTGGCTTCAGTATGCTCAGTGAGCTTTATCGCCATTATGATCACTATTTGATTAGTAAGTTCCTCTAAGCGTGCTGATCAGTGGTTGCATTTCCTTGAGAATGTCTTGTTTGAACTGGTTGTTTGACTTGATTATTTGCTTTTTGACTTTCTTCCCTGTGAGTTCCACTATTTCAGGGCCCATGACATTAGTTTCTGGGGTCACAGGCATCTCTGTGGGTGTCCTGTTGCCTTGTCTTCTTCTGATGTTTCTGTTGTTGAGAGACTTCACTTTAAAGGCCTAGCTGAGAGGTTTCTTTGAATGTCTAGGACAGTGTTTGGGGGGAGCTGCAATTCTTCTGAGTTCTTTGCTGAGAGTAGGCAGTGAGGGAGGACCTAACAGTCCAGTGGACTCTCAGGTGTCTTGATCACCCCCACCCCACTTAGCAAAGCTCTCCCACCTGTCCTGCTTCCCTTCCCTGCTTCCCTCTCCAACCTCAGAGGTGCTGCTGACTATGCTGAGCTGTTCAAGAAGTCAGGGGCTGTCTTAGTTACATTTTCGTCTCTGTGACTCAATACCTGACATCCATAATTTAGGGAGGAAAGATTTATTTTAGCTTACAGTTTTAGAAGGTCACAGTCCATTCACAGGTGAGCAGCTGGAAAATGATGAAAACACGTGGCAGGGGTGGAGCGGGACTACGGCCAGAACCAGAGCTGCAGTGACAGAGATCCTCACAACAACGGTGGAAGAGAGAGACTGGGAAGAAGGGCAGAACCAGCACACACCCTCCCAGGTCAAGCTCCAAGCACCTGCCCCTTCCAGCCAACCCACACCTCTCAACCCTACGTAGTATCCATAGGAACATGAGGCTTTTGGGGCCACTCCAGATCCAAATCAGGATAGAGGCTTTTCTCTCCTCTTTGCAACTATCTTTTGTGCCAGTTTCTTCCTAGGCACTGTTTAAGAGTGACCCTAAAAGCCCTGGTATGCTCTTCTGAGCTTTCTTTTACTCTAGTCAGTCTCAGGCTCTTTTTGTTGTTGCTGTTGTTTTTAATGGCTCTGCTTACGTCATTGCCTGTTGTGGCTGCCGAGCACTGCTTCTGACCTGGGCTCCAGGAGGCCTTTCCTAGGGAGCTCACATTGCATTTGTAGTATGTACTACCTGCAGGTTTGTTTTTGGGAGGCTGGGGCTACCAGCTGCTCACAATTCCCACTTTTCCCGGATCAGTGCTTACCTCAATCTGAAGTTCTGGACTCAGGGGCTTTCCTGTTTCTGGTCTGTGGGTGCCGACAGCTCAGGGCCGTGCCTAGTCGGCTGCTGTTTTCCTTCACTTCCGATATGTCTTCAGGATTTCTGACCTTCTTCTGGCCTCCTTTCAGTTGTTGGGGCAATCCTTCCTCTTCTAACTCAGTCAGATGTTCTGGGCTTCACGTGAGCTTTTCTCTGTCTGCAGATGCCTGTTGCTCTCAGTGGTTTGCAGCCAGCCTGGGACAGCTTCTCAGGCTGCTATTTTCTTCCTTTGTTTCCAGTGTTCCTTCAGATTTCTGATCTTCCCTTGACCCCCTTTCAATTGTTGGGGTGCTCCCCCCATCATGGCTACATTGAACAGAGAGTTTTTGACTAAATTCTCAACTTTTTAAGTGGGTCCACAAGGAAACATTGTGCAGGTCTGTTACTTGGCCACCATCTTGACCAGAAGTCTTCTTTGCTGTTCTGTTGCAGAGTAGTCCCTGCTTCTGTGTGATCGATCCCTTCCCCTTAACAAGCTCAAGTTTCCTTCCCTGTGAACTAAAAAGCTTGAAACAGGTGTTCCTTAAGTATCTTCTGGTAGTGTACTTTACACGCAGGCCTGTCATTCCACACTAAGTGTAAGAGGAAAGAAAAGAGACTGGGATGGTTTAAGCAAGAATCTGAGAGGGTTATTGACTTTGGGCTCCTCCTCACAACTGGGATAATGATACTACCACCTCAGGTTTTTGAATGTTGAGATAACACATTTGATTTTAGCCCAACATCTGAATCTAGTAAGCACTATCCCAAGTCTTAGATTTCTGATGTTAAAAATTCTTGGGCTGGAGAAATGGCACAGCAGTTAAAGCACGTGGGCCCTGAGTTCAATTCCCCAGCATTACATGAAGGCGGTCGTGGTAGTGCACGCTTGTAATCCCAGCACTTGGGAGGCTGATGCAGGAGGATTGCCATGAGTCCAAGGCTAGCCTGGGCTCCATAGAGAGTTCAGGACCAGCCTGGGCTGCAGAGCAAGACCCTGTCTCAAAAAAAAAAAAAAATCCTTAGCCCTTTTTCTAGGTTTTGAAGTTTCTCTATTTCTAGGCAAATCCATTCTCCTAGGCAAGATGATTTTATAAATTGATTCTGATGTGGAAGCTTGTGTGTTTAACCCAAGACTGGATACTCAAGACCAATGTATCTGCTCCTTCACCTGTAATCTGCAAGGATCTGGAGATTATGTGCAGCCCAACAGCACTTAATGGGGAAGATACTTTCCCTTCTTTAAGATTATCAGATGTTGAAATTGCAGAATCCAAAGAAGAAAAGGGCAAAAATGGTGGTAGCTTCTGGGCCCAGAAAATTAGTGAATTAAAGCAGGAAATAAAACAGACAGCACAAGAGCTACACCAACACATAGCTAAGCAAAAAGCAACTCTTGAAAAGCAACTAGAGGAGACCAAAGAAGAAATAGACCAGAAGATAACGAAGGCAATACAAGAAATTAGAGAACATAACAGAGATATAGAAAAATTGAATGTAGATATTCAGTAGATGAAAAACACGTAGGAAATAATAAGCAACCACTTTAAACAATTTCAGAATAGAATGTCAGACCTAGAAAATAAAGTGACTGAGCTGCAAAATACAGGCCATGAAGAACACAAAGTAAATAAAGTGAATCATTACAATGGCTGATAGGTGAGTCAAGGAGAAACAACCTCAGAATTATGGAAATTGAGGAGAAGACTGAGGACAAAACAAAAGGCTTAAAGGACATGTTTAATGAAATAATAGAAGAAAATTTCCCAAATCTAAGAAAAGAAATGAACATGCAACTATTGCAGGCATATAGAAACCAAACAACTTTGATCAGAAGAGATCCTCATCATGACACATTGTAATTAAAATTCTAGAAACCCAATACAAAGAGAAAATACTAAAAGCGGTAAGAGAGAAACAGAAGGTGACCTACAAAGATAAGCCCATCAGGATAACTGCAGACTTCTCAATCCACACTCTAAAAGCCAGGAGATCATGGAGCAATGTCATCCAAGCACTAAAAGAACATAAATGCCAACCAAGACTGCTATATCCAGCAAAATAATCTTTTAATTTGAAGGGAGAACTTAAAACTTTCCATGATATAGAAAGCTTAAAGGAATTTGCAGCCACTGAGCCAGTACTGCAGAGAATACTTAAAGGAAACTTAGAAAGTGAAAGGGAGGCCAGCGACACCAATGATCCCAGAGGAAAAGTGACAACAGCTAGAGGAGAATGAGCTGAGAAAAAAGTATGTTAGTAATCAGTGAAATATGAGTAAATAAGTTATGAAAGTTAAAAAATTCTGAAATAACTAAATTTGCCTTCATATCTGTCACTTTAAGTATATTTATGTGGTATAGATTTAAGTTCATTTAATGTAGCAATGTGATATAGTTTTAACTTTATTTTATTGCAGCTATACACTTAATAGGTCACTGATGAAAATTAATCCTAAGAAAAATGATTGATGTAAAGATAACTCTGTGAAGGTACAAATATGTACCTTCCAATATTTAGCTAAGGCATTTGAAATTTAACTTTTTTTCTTCTTTCCCAAATTTGCTAGTCTTTTGAACTACATGCCTGTAGTTATTTTCTAATGTGAACTGGTGGGTAAGGCCAGGTTTAAGAATAACAACAAAGATATAGCAAAATATGGAAAAAAAACTTTTGGTAAATATTCCATTAAAGGGATTGGTTTGATTCAGAGAAGAGGCATCAAGATTTAACTACTTCGAACCCATTCGAGGAATAGGAAGCTGAGTTAGAGTGGTGACTTAAGTGAAATGACTTAGGTGCGGAAGATTAATATGTTAAACACTGTATGGTTTCTCTGGCTTGAAAAACCCAGAACACAGACATTCTTTGGAACCACATAAAGTGATAGCCGGAGTTGGGGGAAGGGATAGGGAGGGAGCAGGAGGGTAGAAAGTGAGAAGGGATTGTAAAGTTGATGTGATACATATGTGTACGAAACACCCAAATTCATTGTAAATACTATGTATTATGTTTGTATATTAATAAAAATAGTGGGGGGGAAACCTAAGGAAAGAAATGAATGAAATGAACAATTGACTGCTGCACACATGTAGAATTCCAAACAACTTTGTCAAAAGAAAACCTCACTGTGACACATCATAATTAAAATCCTAGAGACCCAACACAAAGAGAATATTAAAAGCTGTAAGAGAAAAACAGAGGCTGACTTACAAAGATAAGCCCATCAGGATAACTGCAGATTTCTCAACCCAAACACTAAAAACCAGGAAATAATGGATCAATATCATCCAAGCACTAAAAGAACATAAATGCTAACCCAAGCTGCTATATCCAGCAAAATTGTCTTTTAAGTTAGAGAGAGAAATTAAAACTTTCCATGATAAAGCCTAAAGAAATTTACAGCTACTCGACCAGCATTGCAGAAAATACTTATAGGAACCTTCTGCAGAGAAAGAGAGAGTAACACCATCAAAGACCCAGAGAAAAGGAAACAACAGAAATAGAACAAACTGATGAGAATAAGTCAAGTAAACAACACTGAAATATCATAACGATGGCAGGATGTGCCAAATATACCTCAGTAATCACTCAGAACATGAATGGTCCTAACTCACCTACCGAAAGACGTAGAGCGGCTGACTGAATCAAAAAACAAAAACCCCACAATATACTGCTTACAAGAGACATATTTTACCCATGAAGAAACATATAGACTGAAAACAAAAGGATGGAATTCAATATTTCATGCAACAGGACCCAGGAAACAAGCAGGGGTAGCTATACTATTCTCAGACATGTCAGGCTTCGAAACAGATGAGGAGAGACAAAGATGGTCCCTATATACTAGTTAAGGGAACAATAGAACAGGAAGAATTCACAGTCATCAATGTATATGCTCCCAGCTCTGGAGCACCCGATTATGGAAAACAAAAATTATTAGATCTGAAAGGCTATATAGGTCTCAGTACAATTACAGTAGCGGACTGTAATACCCCACTATCACAGATAGATCAATTAGACACAAAATCCACAAAGAATTAATACAGTTATCCTACCACTCAGGATGCTGAGGCAGGAGGATTGTCATGAGTTCAAGGCCAGCCTGGGCTCTATAGTGAGTTAAGGACCAGCCTTGACTGCAGAGTGAGACCCTGTCCCTCCCCCCCCCCCCATAAAAAGAATAAACTAGGTCACAGTTATCAACAGTTGACCACAGCTATGGACATCCAGTCACAAAGGATCCAGCATCTCCTGCAGGCCGAGAAGCTGATAGCATCCCTGGAAGAACAGAACAACTGGGGGCTGAAGTGGGCCAAATAAGCTCAGGCTGAAGCTGAAAAATACTACCTGCAGAGGGAGAAAGAGTTCAAGGTCAAGGAAGTTGCAGCCCTGGGTGATCCTGGCAGCTATAGAACTGTCTTAGTTACCTTTTCATCACTGTGACTCAATACTGACATGCACAAATCTGGAGAGGAAGGGTTGATTTTAGCTCACAGCTTCAGATGGTCTCAGTCCACTCATGGGCAGCCAGCAATAGTGGGAGCACACGGTGGAGGTGGAGGCAGCTCCTCACAGCACTGTAAAAAGGAAGCCAAGTCAAGTCTAGTCAAGTCAAGTTCCAGACGAAGGTAGCAGCATATATATACTTGCAGGTCCCATCCTAGTGACCTACCTTTTGGGTCCAACCTCAGTATTCTGCCCCTTCCAGGTATGGAAGGTGCGGTAATCCCCTACCACATGCCCGTATTCCAATCCACACACCTGTAATCCCATCTACCTCATGCTTGTCCACCACCACCCACCCATAATCTGCTCCTCTAGACCAAGGTCCCCATCTTCCAACAGAACAGCTCTATGGACAATCTGTAACATTCAAATACATGAGACTTTTGGGGGACATCCAGACCACAATAAGCACTAAAGTAGAAGAGGCCAGAACTGCAGGAGTTCACCATATGTCAGTCCTACTTCCAGCAGAAGACAGATGAAATATTGGATAACTTTTTGTTCTTTGCAACATGTGGCCAGAAATCTATGAAAACTGCATAAATGAACGGGAGAAGAAAGAAGCATACTTTTTGTAGGTTAGCATTGCAGATGCCCTCAAGAAGTAGCTTTGGCAAAGCTCAAAGTCTTTTCTTATGAAAGGCATCATATTATTTCTGTATATTACGTAGTACAGCCCTTTGCTTTTGGAGAGTACTAAATCTAGGTTTCTTAGTATTGATCTGAAAGTTTCTTCTTTTCTTTTGGTGCTAGTGAGGATCAAAGCTGAGACCTCATGCGTGCCAGGCAAGTTCTCTACCATGGAGCTACATTCCCAGCCCCAGATTTTTCTTTTTTACCTTATATTTCCTAGGAATTTAATGAGTATATGTTGTCTGTTTTCTTATGCCTTTTAGCTCAAGAAACACATGTATTGATGGTGAATTTGTCTTTGTTAGATCTAAAGGGAAGGAGGAGAAGAATGAAGTATTTTTTCCATGTGTTTTCCTGAAGGCCAAAGCTTTTATCTAAGAAAAATAATACAGAAGTTATTTGTAACTTGTATGAAGCAACAGCCAGCCATAAAGTAGCCCAATGGGGCTAAGGATTAGAAAATCAATACTAGTATATTTGTTTTGGCTTCTTTAGTTTCTATCAATCAAAATTATTAGATGATAGACTATTGAGTACTAACTACAAGTTATTTTTGGTGAATTGATACTTATTTAAAAGTAGAGACTGAGGCTGGAGGAATGGCACAGTGGTTAAAGTACTTGCCTAGCAAGCACAAGGCCCGGAGTCCAATTTCACAGCACCTTATAAAGCCGGGTATGGTGACACATGCCTATAATCCCAGCACTTGGGAGGCTGAGGCAGGCAGATTGTCCAGAGTCCAAGGCTAACCTGGACTATATAGTGAGTTCAGAACCAGCCTTGGTTACAGGGTGAGACCCTGTAACAAAAATGAATGAATGAATGAATGAATGAATGTAAAGACTTTGAGCTGGGCATGATAGCACATGTTTAGTAATCATTACCAGAGTCTGAGGTAAAGGATTTTGAGTCCAAGACCAGTCTGCACAACAGAATGAGACCCTTAAAAGTATCTCTTAAAGTAACAAATACTTTGTGATTGAAAAAAAGAACAAAGGAAACAAATGCATAAACAGTATCACTTCCATATTAGTTTGCTATACTTTGTTATTAAGGTTTATCTGTGCCTTTTGTATGTGTGTGGGGGAAATCTGACAATGTCATGACAGTGTACAATTTTTCCAACATGGCTTTCTAAAAATGCTAAATTGCCCAGGCTGGGCTCAAGCTTGCAATCCTCCTTCCTCATCCTCCTATACTGGTGGGAATAGAGGCATGTGCCATCATGCTCAGCTCTCCTAATGCCTTTTCAAAACCCAGTTTAAATATTTTTTCCAATAATACTTGTGTAAGTTGGCTTTGTGCTATGTACCAAACTGCCCCAAAATGTAATGGCTTTAAATTTTTCTTATTGATCATTAAATTTTGGCTCATCTGGGTGGATCTGCTGATCTGAATTGGCTTGATTGATCTTGGCTGAGTTGACTCATGGTACATAATCAGCTGGAAGGTCTACTGGGGGCTGGCAAGTGCAGGCTCTATGGCCCTGCTAAAATGACTCAGTTGTGCTTCACACAGTCTCTCTTACCCTCAGTAAATCAGCATAGACTTGTTCTTATCTCACAAGTGTGGATCCAGGAGAGCCAGGGAAATGGGAACGCTCTTCTGAGGCTCAGACCTGAAATTGGCACTCCACCACCACTGACACATCTTATTGGCTGTAGCAAGTCACAGGGGTAGCCCAGATCCCAGGGGTGGGAAAACGTATACTGCAAAGTCACACTGCAAGGGACATGTTGAATAGAACAGGAAAATAAATGGGACTATTCATATACTCAATCTAACATACTCAATTTCCTTAATGAATATAGATGCAAAAATCCTTTACAAGGTACTTGCAAATAGAATGCAACACATTATTAAAAAGATTATCACCTTAACCAAGTTGGCTTCATCCTACGGATGCAAGGATGGTTCAACATACATAAATCAATTAATGTAACACACTACTGTCTTAGTTATTCTTGCTGTGACAGAATAGCTGACATCCACAATTTCAGGAAAGATTTATTTAGCTCACAGTTTCAGAAGGTCTCACACAATGTGTTCATGGGCAGCTGGCAGTGGTGAAAGCACATGGTAGAGGCTGGAGAGCCGCTTACGGACAGAAAGCCAAGTAAGGCAGGAGCAAGCCAAAGCAGGAGACTCAGACAAGGCCAGACAGAGCCTTTCCAGGAAGAAGCTGTAACAATATTTCTTCTTCCTTTCTTTACTCAGCTCAAGCTGCCAGTTGGGCCACCCACACCCAAGGTGGTTCCCTCTCTCACTTCCTGGCCCATGAGTCAACAACACCCACCTAAAAGCTCTGTCTCCCAATCTCAACAGGTTGACACAATCCAATCCTTTCAGGGAAAGCCCCAAGCACGCGCCCCTTCCAGCCAGGACCCACTTCCCAGCAACACCTGGTTCCAAATAGATGAGGGTTTTAGGGGACACTCCAGATCCAAACCATAGTAACCACACAAATAAAATTAAGGACAAAAATCACATGACCAGCTCAATAGACGCAGAATAAGCCTCAACAAAAGGCAACATCCTTTCATGATCAAAACTGATGAAAATAGGTATTGAAGAATCTTATCTCAAGCAGATATAAGCATTTCATGACAATCCTTCTGCCAACATTATCCTAAATTAGAAAAAATGGAAAGCATTTCCCATAAAATCAGGAACAAGACTTGGGTGGCCATTCTCAACACTCTTGTTCAACATAGTGCTCCCCACCTTAGCCAGAGAGATCAGGCAAGAAAATGGAATAGAGAGAATATATATAGGAAAGGAAGAATGAAATTATCCTTGTTATCCTTTACACAAAGGACTCCAAAAATCTACCAGAAGAATCTTAGAACTAACAAATTCAGCCAAGTTGTAGGATATAAAATAAATACACAAAATCAATATCTTTGCTCTACAGCAACAATGACAACATAGAGAAACAGATCAGAAAAACAATCCCATTCACACTATCCTCGAAAAATTAAATACCTAGGAATCAACCTAAACTAAGCAAGTGCAGGACCTCTATAATGAAAACAATAATACTCTGAAAAAAAGAAATTGAAGAGAACATTAGAAAATGGAGAGACATCCCCTGTCCCTAGATAGGCAATATTGCCAAATGGCTATACTACCAAAACTTATATACAGAGTCAAAGAAATTCCAATCAAGATACCAAGAGCATTTTTCAAAGAACTAGAAAAAACAACTGTAAAATTTACAGAGACCCAGAATAGCCAGAACAATCCCAAGGAACAAAACAAAAATAGGGACCATCAATAAAAGTGACATGGTATTGACACAAAGACAGACAGGGGAGCGACACGGTAGAATTAAGGAAGAAAACACTACCCCAAATAGCCTCTGCTATCTCATCTTCAACAAGAGTGATAAGAAGATGGGTTGGAGAAAAGACTGTCTCTTTGACAAGTGGTGCTGTGCAGACTAGTTAGCCTCGTGCAGAAGAATGAAACTAGACCCACATCTCTCACCATGTAGCAAAATCAAATCAAAATGGACCAAAGACCTACATGTTAAAATGGAGGGCTGGACATTTAGCAGTTAAAGTTTATTTTTCTTTGAGACAGGGTCTTGCTCTATAGTCTATAGTCCAGCTGCCTGAACTCACTATGTAACCCAGTTTGGCCTCACTGTTCTCAAACTCACAGCATTCTGCCTCAGCTTCCTGATGCTGAAATTACTGGTGTGCACCACCATGCCCAGGTAATCTTTATGTGGTGCTGGGAATGAACTCAGAGCCTTGGGCATGCGAGGCAAGCTCTTTAACTACTGAGCTACACCCCCCAGTCCCACCCTCTGGGGTATTCAGTTGACAGGTCACAGAGACAGGGTCTCACACTGTAGTGTAGGCTGTTCTTGAGCTCACTATGTAGCCCAGGTTGGCCTTGGATTCACAGCAATCTTCCTGCCTCAGCCTCCCGAGTGCTGAGAGTACAGGCATGCACCACCATACCTGAATTATGTGGCCCTAGGGAATAGAACCCAGAGATTTGTGCTTGTTAGGCGAGTGCTTTAACCACTGAGCTACACCCATAGCCCCAAGATCATTAGAAATTAAATGCCACATTCCCAGAATTAGTAGACTTGTTAAGAATTTTGAAGATGGGCAACTTTGGAGAAATTATTCCATCTCCCCCAAAGCTAACTTTTTCTAGTTTACCACAGTGTGTGGCCTCCTTTGATCTGGGGCGGGCCTGAGAAGGACTTTTAAACACTGGCTTTAATGGGCTGGTAACAATCTGGGCTTCAAAGCAAAATGCTTAATCTATTCTGAGATACAAATAAATGTTTAACAACTAGCACGTTTACATGTAAAGTGGCTACAATTTGCAGGTAAGGTTCTTAGTTTTTATGTGTTTTTGTTTTTGTTCTGTGGTGTTCTTGTTTTCCTGTAGTCTAGGCTGGTTCTGAACTCACTCTGGAGCCCAGGCTGACCTCAAACTAATGGTAATCTTCCTTCCTCAGCCTCCTGAGTGCTAGGATTACAGGCATAAGCTACTACTCCCGGTTTATGTGGTGCTAGGGAATCAAACCTCTTGAGCTTTCTGGGCGAGTGCTTTAAAATGTGTAGGGCCAGCTCTGCGGTGGATTCCAGGAGGAAGACAGGACAGCGGAGAGTTCTGAGTAGGGACTTGGAGTTACCACTGGTTCTCAGCTTTCGTTCATTGGGCAGAAGCTTTACTCTTTGAGCCAGCACACCTTGCACTGTGAAATGGGGTGAGCACATCCACGACGTGGGGCAATTGAGAGGATTAAATTAGTGTGTGCAAGCAGGTCCTTAGTACGTGGTGACTGATGGTTTTATTTGGTTAATAACCCAAGAGGGAGGCGTGCATCAGTACCAAGGAGAGAAGAGTAGTATGGATGAACATTCATTGTGCTCTTAGCATGAGCTTTACATATCTTAACCTTCTGATTCTGTGAAGTAAGTGCTATTATTTCCATTTCACAGAGGAAGAAACTAAGACGTAGGAAAATGGAACAGTAAGCCTAAGGTCACACGCCTAGTTATAGGGGAGGCAGTTAGTCGTCACCCAGAGGCACTGGCCTGTGAACAGATGGGGAGCCAGTCTACTACATGTCCTCATGAAGTTCTTTGCAACAACAGGTCTAGCAGGACTGATGGAGCCATGTGTTCAGTGAATGTGAAAACCATGGGCTTCTTTGTCCCGCTTTCCCATCGGCCTGCTGGGTCATCTGGGACCCCAGATTTCTGGGCCTCTTTTCTAATTTTACAGTGAAGGGGTTAGACATGCTGATTCTTGATTCTGAGCTGTAATCCAGGAAGAGGCGCTTGTACTTGAGGCCCCAGCCTGGAAGTAACACCACAGAGAGGAGCATTCTAAGAGAGGAGTCAGGCTGTCCTAGAAGCCCATTTCACCACTTGGCATTGAGCTCAGTTTAGGAGAGAAGGAAAACCCAGGATGAGGCATATTGGTTCTGATTTTTAAAAATATTTTCTTCTTCTTTTTTTCTTCCTGAGACAGGGTCTCACTCTGTAGCCCAGGCTGGTCCTGAACTCACTGGTGTAGCCCAGGCAGGACCCATGGCAATTCACCTGCCTCAGCTTCCTGAGTGCTGGGATTACAGGTGTGCACCACCATGTCCAGCTTTATGTGGCGCTGGGAATCAAACTCAGGGCCTCCCGCGTTTAACACTATGTCATTCCTCCAGCCCTTAGTTCTGCTAGTTCTGATTTTTAAATTCTCTACATTCCTAGGTTCTCAGCAGAGTCATGGATCAACCCTCGAGGAATGAAAAAGCTCAAAAGGAGGAATCCACCATGGACTCATCCCCACTCATTATCCTCATGCCACAGACCAGGCCATAGCAGAGCCCACCACCATCACAAATGCCATCCCCACGAGAGGTTGGGGGCATCCCCATGGTTGAGTGCCACCATCACAGTAGATTTCATCAAGGCTTCCATGACGATGCCTGCCCCCATCATTTCCTACATTCCCACCACCATGGTGAGACAGGGCCCATCACCCCCACCCTTTGCTCAGGATCTGGCTCCTGCCATTGTCATTTTCTACCATTCCTATGTTCGGGACCGCTCTTATGATGAGCACCACCACAGTGCTAGGATGCTTCTGGTGAGATCCACCACCACAGTGGGCCTCCCCACTACACTGTCCCGCTACCACAGTGGGCGTCACCATCCTGATTCTTTAATTGTCTTCATTCCAGGCTTCTCAGCATCATGGATTGAATTCTCACCCTGATGAGAATCTATTTCACTATTCCTTTGGTGGCACCTATCAACATAACGAAACTTTCCACCGTGGTAGGCCCCATTACCCTGGTATGTCACATTACCAGGGTGAGTATGACCATTATGGTGGGCTCCATCACCAACATGACTTTTACTGCCATGAAGATCCCTACGACTCTGGTGGCCCCCACCATCATGGTGAGGCCCACCCAATTAGCTAATTACAAGCCATCTAGTGATAGGAGCCTGTCATTTTCCATGTCAGAATATTTGTCTCTGAATTCTGTGTCCACATTTCACCCACTAACCTGAGGACACACATGGGAACCAGTGCCTGAGCCAGGAAGGGACCTTAGCTGCTAACTCACAGTCTGCCAGACTTACTTCCTGTAAGTTCAGTGAATGTGATAACCATCTCACAACAAGCAGAGAGAGGCCAGTACATTATTGCGTAGGGACAGAAAAAGCAGCCAGAGGTAAGGAACATTTCAGTAGGATCTTAAAGGAAAAGGGAAGGCTTACCATGAGGATAGCGTAGTGATGAGGGCCGGGTTTTTCATGCATTAAATTGCCATGTGCAGGAAAAGGGCATGGACGTTTAGGGGCTGGAACACTCAGAACCTGCATCCGCTCTTGCTCCCCGGCGGGTCAGACTCTGGTGAGGAAGGGTCAGGATTGTGTCCCCGAGATCAGCACAAGCCCAGCACAGAGGCACATTTGTGAGTAGACAGCAGGCAGGGAGGATAAAAAGCCCCACCCCATCTGGGAGGGCACCCGGGTCCCCCAAGAAGCTGTGCCCCTTGTGCCTTATCTACATAGTGGTCATGCTGAGCACCATCGTGCTGATCTCATGGACCTCTGATGAAGTCCAGTTCCGGGGCGGCAAGAGCCAGGGGCCCCGATCTCACAGAGGGGGGTGTGGGGAGAAAAAGCCACTGCTGTGCTTCCAGGGCCTCCTGTGGGCCTGATCCAGTGCCGGAGGTGTATATAAGCTCCCTCGCTTCTCACCCTGCGCAGACTGCCCAGTGTTAGTAGATAGAGGTGAGGCTCGGAAAGGAGCGCCGCGGTCACCCAAGCTTGCCGCCCCCCTGGAGGCTGCTGTTCACAGGTACGGCCGTCAGGGGGCGCATGGACTCTAAAGATGCCTCTGTGGGCGGGGAGGGTACGCTGCCCTGGGAGGCTGGTTCCTAAAATGCAGGATAAAGGAAAGGACTTGTCACGCGCTCATTGTTCCAGGCTCTGCTCTAAGCCCTTAATGTGTGTTAAATATACTTCATGCCCACGATCCAATGCTCTGCCAAGTGGACTGCTTTTATCCCATTTTACAGACAAGAAAACTGAGGTCATAGTGATTAAATACATAGCCATTTAGGGCATAGCCAGGGAGAGCCTAGGTATTTGGGCTCCGGTGAGATCTCAGTGCGAGAGGAAGGGGCTGGGTGGCTGGGGACAGCCCTAAGCCAGCCTCTGGGTCCCTGCAGTGTGGCACTTCGTGGCGCTGGACAGCATCAGTGTCCACAAGATAGAAGCTGTGCTCAAGATCACTGCCTGGGGCTGGGAGTATTTTTATGATCCATATAACAATTTGGGTGGGTGGAGATGAGACAGGGTGGGGAGGCTGAGGATGGAGAGGGGCAGAGGCAGCGGCAGGTGTTGACGATGGGAGCCTGCATGTCTGGCCTGTCTCCACTCATGTGCCCCTGTGCTCACAGACTTCTTCATTGTGATCGTGGCCATGGTAGACTGTGTGCTGATGGACATGGCTACAGTGTCCTTCCGTTATTAGAACAGCAATTTCATCCTGGTCCTCAAGGTCTGCAAGACTAGGCAGATTCTGAGGGTCTCTCAGGTCCTGTGAAGGTTCAGGTCTGCTAACCCTCATCTAGTAGGGGGAGGCTGAAGGAAGTCGGGACACAGGCCTGGGTTCCTAAGTAATCCACTTCCCCTGTAGCCTCCTCGAGGGAAGGGGGAGGGGTGTCTATAGCTTGTTTTGGAATGTGTTCTCTGGGATCCATTGCTGGGATCCATCTCCTCATTTTCCATGGAAGTGCCAGGACTTACCCTAGTCACCACAAGTCAGACATCCCTGCTGTCAATGCTGTGCTGGCTCTGGCTGCTGGGCACAGAACCTCGCCCCGCCTCTCTCACTCAAGCTCCTCCCTACCTCTGCCCACAGAGACCAGATTCCAGCTGTTGATAGAGACACTGGTCTGCTCCCTGCCGTCCGTCATGGCCATCCTCATCCTCATGTTCACCTGCCTCTGTATCCTGTGCTGGAGGAGGAGCTGGGGGCAGGGATGGAGCCAGGAGTGGGGCATGGGGATGGGGCTCAATGTTAACCCTCTTCAACAACGACGGATCCCTCATCTACATGGACAGTGGTAGGGCCTGTGGTAGGTGGAGGGCAAGGCTGGGCCAGGTGGGCAGACCCTGAGGGCTCTGAGGCCCCACCTGCAATATGGGTGACCCGTTCTCCCTTCCCCGGGTGAATGGTATGTCATGCCCATTCTTATGATCAACATTATCACCCAATACTTCTTCTTTAAGTGAGGTTTGTGCTCTGCTACCCAGCTTCACCTCCTGCTGCCCGCCTTGCCCATGGGAACCCACCCTGCCCCTCCCTGTCAGGCCACACTGAACTCCAGGGAGTGCTGGGGTTTCTCCTGCTGCTGCCCACCCAGTCCCTGGGATCCCACCCAGCCCCTCCTCTTGTCAGGCCACACTGAACTCAAGGGGGTGTGAGACTTCTCCTTCAGATTGTCCTTGAGGACACCCTGCTGTCCCCAGGTACCTAGCCTGCTGATTGCCATCATCATGGATAACTTCCAGATCTCCGTGCGCAGAGACCAAGAGAGAGTGAAGCAGGAGGTACCACGTAGATTGGGAAAGGTTGGTGGGAAAACAGCAGGCACTCGGGGTATTCTGTGGACAAGGGACAGGGAGTTTTGGCAGGACTGAGGCCTCTTCTCTCTAGAGTGCTGGCCGGATCCACAAGGGGCTGCTAGATAACTCACTAACAGAACTCAGCCAAGCAGGTAGTGGCCCTGTCCTCCCTCCTTCAACCTAACCTCCTTTGATGGCCAGACACAGAATTCCAGACTCAGTTCTCAAGGAGGACTCTCAGGGTGTAGAACTTTGGTCCCAAGGGCCCTAAAATTAAATTCATTACTAATTTTTGAAATACCCAATTGCAAAACAGCTAATTCGCCAAATTATGATTCATTAAATTCTCATTTCAGTTAATAATGTAAGTTCATAGGAACTGATCTCCCACAAGATGGTTTCAACTTTCTCTGTGGGTTTTTCTAGGTTGTATACACTCTTGTCCAGAGCCACCTGACATGAATTGAGTCTACTAAAATGAAGTTTCCTGTGTATGTTCATTTTCACGTATGTGGATTTCTGGGTACATTGATTTTTTGGCGGTGTTCTTGAGACAGGGTTGTGCTCTGTATCCTAGGCTGTTGCCAAACTCACTAGTGGCCCAGGCTGGCCTCAAACTCATGGCCATCCTCCTGCCTCATCTTCCCGAGTACCAACTAAATCTTATGTGGTGCTAGGGAATTGAACCCAGAGACTTGTGTATGCTAAGCAAACACTTCAACCACTGAATTACACCTGCAGCCCTGGACACATTGATTTTTGAGCCAGATAGTTTGCTTTCTACTTAAAGAACCTCTGAAATTTAGAATCAGAGCTCCAGAAATTCTTAGGTCATCAGCAGGGGCCTATCACCCGCATTGACCATCAGGAGCAGAGACTCAGTAGCTTAAACAGAACAAGAAATTAGTTGTTTCCAAGTACTTAGCAAACTGAGGATGCATGAACTTCAGGAATGTCTGGATCTAGAATGAAAATGATGATTGGGATTATCACATGGTCTTCTTTATGTTTCTGCTCTGTGGTGGTATTGTTTGTAGAGCAATTCTTTCCTTCTGGTGTCATAAAGGTCTTCTGCAACTCTAGCCTCAAGCCTTTACAGTTTAGCTGTCCCGTGAGAAAGTGTTCCTCTTCTCCCAGCAGCATCAACAAAATCCCAGAAAGGGGCTTCCTTTGTCCCAATGGGATCACTTGCCTAGTTTTGAACCAAGTCCATAATCAGGTGCCATGGGAGCTGGGAAATGGCTGAACCCAGATAGACAACATGGGCTGAACAGGAGTGGCCCTTCAGGAAACCTGGGATTTTTTGTTGTTGTTATTGTTAATAATGAGAATGGAACCTGTTATGCTGTTGAAAAATATCCTCAGGCTGAAGGCAGAGCCAGGGTTAGAGTGCTTATCTAGCAAGAACAAGGTCCTAGGTTTAATTTACCAGCACCACATAAGCAGGATGTCCAGCCTGGACTACAGAGTGGGATCTCTCTGTCTCTCTCTCTCTGTCTCTCTGTCTCTCTGTCTCTCTCTCTCTCTCTGTCTCTCTCTCTCAAAAATAATCTCTGGCCTATTTATTTATTTATTTAGAGATATAGTTGGCTAGACAGGACTCAAACTTTTGACCCTCCTGCCTCAGGCTCCCTCAGTGGTGAAATTACAGGCATGGGCCAGCACATTCATCAAACTGGCACACTTCTACTAGAAAAGGGAACAGGACTGGAGGTGTAGCTCAGCAGTAGAGCATCTGCCTATCATGTGGGAGGCCTTGGGTTTCACCCCCACGTGCTACAAACAGTTATAATGATGAATTGTTACTGAATAAGAAAATAAACAAAACCAGACTTTCAGGTGGAGATGGGAGCTGAGTAACAGAGCTGTACAATGTCTCCTCACCGACCCATTTAAAAAGTTGAGAATTTAGCCATAAAATGCCTGTTCAGTGTAGACAGGACAGAGAGGAGCACTCCAACAACTGAAAGGAGATCAGGAGAAGGTCAGAAATCACGAAGGAACACTGAAAGCAGAGAAAACAAATCAACAAACAACAACAAAACCAGCAGCCAGGAAAGTGCCCTAGGCTGGCTGCAAATGCTGGGAGCTGCAGGCATCAGCAGACAGAGGACAGCCCACATGAAGCCTGGAACATCTGACTGAGCTGGGAGAGGAAGGAGCACCCCAACATCTGACAGGAGACCACGGGAGGGTCAGAAATACTGAGATAATACTGGAAGTGGAGAAAAACACCAACTGACTTGGTGTGGTTCTCAGCTGCCGGTACCCACAGACCACAGATGGAGGAAAGCCTGGAGCCCAGAACCTCAGATTGAGGTAAGTGCAAATCCGGGACAAGTGAGAATTGTCAGCAGCTGGCAGCCCCAGCCACCAAAAAACAGACCTGTGGGTAGTGCATACTACAAACACACTGTGCACTCCCCCTATAAAAAGCCTCCTGGAGCCCAGATCGGATGCAGTGCTCGGCAGCCATAATGGGCAATGATGTAAGCAGGAGCCATTAAAAAAAAAAAAAGCCAAAGACTGAACCAATTAAAGAAAGCACAGAAGATCATGTCACAGCTTTGAGGATCACTCTTAAAGAGTACCTAGGAAGAAATTGGCACAAGAGGCAATTTCAGAGGGGAGAGAAAAGGCTGCCAACCTTCTAAATGACTCAGTGTAGTGGGCACACTTCTGTGGATGGAGAGCCCTGCCCTTGGTGGAAGGAAGCCAGGACAGATGGGAGAGATTTGCTGAGAGGTGTGGAGTTGAACAACACACCTTAGAGGCCATTGGACTGTTAGGTCCTCCCTCACTGCCTACTCCCAGCACAGAACCAAGAAGATATGTGGCTCCCCACCACACAATGGCATCCCTACCATCATAGCTGTTCCAAGAAACCTCTTGGCTAAGCCTCTAAAGTGAAGTCCCTCAACATGAGACACATGAGAAGACAGAGCCACAGGCACCCACAGAGATGACTAAGTGACCGAGCCCGCAGTCAGTCAACGAGAAGTCGAGAGAGGGAGTGCAGATTGAAGAAAACTGGACTCTTGCAAGGGTCTGCAAAAGACTCGCAAAAGCCGCTTTATTGGTTACCTCCTTGCTTTTATATCCTCCTTGCCTCCCCACTAATGAACAGTCACGTTTTCCTGCACCTGATCTAAACCACAAACGGTCAAAACAGGAAGCCGCAAACCGAAAACCACAAACGGTCAGAACAACACATGACTCAAAATGAGTAAACAAGCAGCCCCTGGAATTCCAACGGACAAACGGACAAACGGTGAAGGAACCTGGCCGAGGTCAGCAATGCTGAGGCTCTCGGACCCTTGTGGGCCCCAACAACTAAGACCCCAGAAACTAATGTCATGGGCTCTGAAATAGTGGAACTCATAGGGAAGGAAGTCAAAAAGCAAATAAATGAGTCAAACACCAGTTCAAACAAGATATTCTCAAAGAAATGCAAGCAATGCAAGCAGGCTTACAGAGAATCTTACTAAGCAAATAATGGTCCTAGTGGATTCAAAGCTCACTGAACATATTGAAGCCACAAATAAAAAGTTGGCTGAGGTAAATGAGGAAAAGCAAGATATAAAGGAATGTTCTGATAGAGAAGTGGAAAAACCTAAAAAGAAATCTAGATAAAATTGAGGATATGCAATATATGTGACAGCAGGAGAAGACAACCAGAATATTGTGTGGACGGAATTTCAGACCTTGCAGACAAGACTGACGAAACAAATGATATAATTAGTTTCCAAAGTTAGAAATGAGCAAAGTAGCTGGAAACACCAGCTGATGGATGATTCAAAGAGAACCAATCTCAGAATTATGGGTGTGGGAGAAAGAGCAGAAGACAGCACCAAAGGATTTAAAGAATTTATTTAGTTTAGGAAAAGAAATTAACTTTCAGGTACAAGAAATTATAGAACACCAAATAACCTCAACCAGCAGCGAGACTTGCCTTGACATGTCATAATCAAAACCTCAGAATACAACATAGAGAATATTAAAAGCAGCAGAAGAAAAGCAGGCATTATTCTACCAAGGCAAACCCATTTGGATTACTGCAGTTTTCCCAACGCAAACATTAAAGACTAGGAGAGCCAGGAGCAATATTTTCAAGCTTTAAAAGAAAGCAGGTGTCAAAAGCAGGTTGTTGTATCCAGCAAAATTATTTTTGAGAATTGAAGAAAAAATAAAAATTTTTCATGACCAAGAACCCCCTAAAGAAATTTGTGACCACTAGCCCAGCACTGCAGGAAATACTAGGAGGAATCATTGAGAGAAGCAGAGACAAGTAGCACCAAAAAAATAAAAAAACAAAAACAGAAACAAAAACAAAATAACACCATAGAAGAAAGGGAACACCTAAAGAAAAAAAATGTAGGGCCCGGAGGAATGGCTCAGTGGTTAGAGCTCTTGCCTAACAAGCACTAAGACAAGTGTTAAGTACGCAAGTTCAATTCCCCAGCTCCACATAAAGTGGGCATGGCGGCACATGCCTATAAGCCCAGCACTCCAGAGGCTGAGGCAGGAAGATTGCCATGAGTCCAAGGCCAGCCTGGGCTCCATAGTGTGTTCAGGACCAGGCTGGGCTACAGCGTGAGACCCTGTCTCAAAATAAATAAATAGTGTAACAAAAACATAGATTGGTACTTGAATCATTTGATTGGTATCCTTCTAAAACAGGACCAACTGTCTCAAAAAAATCTGTGAATCTTTCCCCATAATTATTATTTTCAATAATATGTTTACAAAACATAGTAGTTACATTCAACATAGGGAATTGCTATAACATCTTTTAAAAATATGTATGCATGAATTTATGGATGGATAGGTGTATAAAATGATAAACCACATCTGGCAAAATGTTAGTAATTAGTGAAATGTGAGTAAGTTATGAACATTTAAAAAATTCTGAAATAACTAAATATGCCATCATATCTATTGCTTTAAGTATACTTGTGTGATATAAATTTAAGTTCATTTAATGTAGCAATTTGAAGTAGGCTTAAGTTTGTTTATTGTAGAAATTAACTTATTCGGTCTTTGATGTAAGTTTATCTGAAGGAAAGTGATTGATGTAATGATAACCTTTTGAAAGTACAAAAATATACCTTTCAGTTCTCAGCTCAGGCATTTGAAATTTAACTCCTCTTTTTCTTTCTCACGTTTTCTAGCCTTATGAATTACATTGCTATAGTTCTTTTCTTATGTGGACTGGTGGGTGAGGCCAGGTTAAAGAATCTCAACAAAGATATATCAAAATAAATGGGGGGGAAAAAAGAACTTCTAGCAAATATCCCAATAAAGGGATCTGCTGGACTCAGAGAAGAGGCATCAAGATTTAACCACTGTTGCCCATTCTAGGGGTGGGAAGCTGAGCTAAAGAGTGGTGATTTGAGTGAAATGAGTCAGATGCAGAAGATTAAATATGTTAGGCATCATATGATTTCTCTGATTTGGGAAACCCAGAATACAGATATCCTATAGAACCACATGGTGTGATAGTGGTAGATAGGGGGTGAGGAGGGTTTGGAAAGGCCTAAAATGGGAAAGGATTATAAAGCTGATGTGATACATGTATGCACAAAAATTCAAGTTCATTGTAAACACCATGTATTTCATATATATATATATTAACAAAAATAGTGTGTGTGGTGGGGAAGAAAATAAAACCACTGTGCGCTACAAGCCCAGAGACACAACCAATCTCTTTGAGACATCCTGGACAGAGCCCCTTAAGCCCGCTCTACTTACCTCCATGACATGTAGGATTCCCCACATGTTCGTAATCCACCCCTCCAGATCAGGACCCCATCTCTTAACAGCACATGTCTCAATAGATAATTCATAACATCCATATACACAAAACTTTTGGGGGAAATTCCAGATCCAAATCATAATCTGCTCTATTGTGATTTGGCTCGGGAGTGTCCCCCAAAAGCCTCATGTATTTTAATGTTATGGATTGTCTATGGAACCATGTGATGTTGGTGGATTGGGGCCTAGTCTGGAGGGGTGGATTACCATCAAATTAGGATTACAGGCGTGCAAGTTAGGATTAACGGTGTGCAGTGGCCACACCTTCCACACCTGGATCCAGGTGGGGCTGATCACTAGGCAGAGACCTGGAAGGATACAGAAGCTGCACCTGCCTTCGTTGGAGGACTAGGACTAGTCTCAACTAGTCTTCCTGTTTGTGATGTCCTGAGAAGCTGCCTCCACCTCTGCCTCTGCCATGTACTTCCTCTGCTGCTGACTGCCCCTGAATGGACTGTGACCTTCTGAAACTGTGAGCTAAAATAAACCTTTCCTCCCCTACATTTGTGGGTGTCAGGTATTGAGTTACAGCAACAAAAAGTAACCCCCGCAAACCCACATCCACCTCCTCAAACAAAGTGTATCTATTTATCCCGTAACTGTTGCTGAAGTCTTAACAGTTCCAGCAATGCTGAAAAAGTCTGAATCCAAAGCCTCCTCTTAGACACAAGACAAACCTTCAGGTATGAGCTCCTGTGAAAGTAAAAGAAAGGTTAAACACTTCCCATGTACACTGGCACAGAGTACCCATTACCATTCTAAAAGGGAGGAAAAGGAGGATAGAAGTAATCAGACCAACACAAGTTCTAAACCCAGTAAGGCAAAGGTTAAATCCTCTAGCTCTGTCAAATCCTGTATTTTTGTTTCCATCACTTGGGGTGATGGCAACTATGGCAAGATGTGAGCTCCAAGGGGCTTGGGTGGCCCTGCCCCTACATCGTAGCCTCTGGCTATAACCTCCCTCTTCTCTTCTTTGGGTTAGAACTGCTCACAACCTGATACTTTACTCAGCCAATGATACACATTCCTGGCTTTTCCAATTTTTCGGGGTCCCCACAGCACCTTAGGTGTCTCCTTCACAGGTTCATGAAATGCCCTCCCAGGGGCGCGCTGCCTGGCCCCCAGTGCTTTCCTCTCAAATCTGGTGGAAGCCTCCATGAACCCACAACTCTTACACTCTGCAAGCCTGTACAGCCAGGACAGAGCATGAACACTGCCAAGGTCCATCACTGGCTTGAGCAGTAGGTTGGCCGTTGGCCACTGAGTTCTTAGATGGCTGAACTTTGGGAGATTTACTTTCCTGGGTTGCCCTGCAGAATGCTTGGGGAGTTTCTTTTCAAAGCAAAGTCCTTTACCTTTCCACCCTTTAATTGATAAAGGGTGAAGTCTTGCTGATTTCTGAGATACCCTTAAGGCCTCTTTTTTTTTTTTATAGTCCTGGTTGCAAGTACTTGGCTTCTTTTTTTTTTTTTTTTTTTTTTTGAGAAAGGGTCTTGCTCTGTAGTCCAGGCTGAGCCTGAACTCACTGTGTAGCCTTGTCTGGCCTTGAACTCATGGCAATTCTCCTGCCTTAGCCTCCTGAGTGCTGATAGTACAGCATGTGCCACAATGCCCACCTTTTGTGTTGCTGGGGAATCGAACCAGGGCCTTACAAGTGCTTTGACCACTGTGCTATTCCTCCAACCCTTGGCTTCTTTTTAATGTTAATCCCTTTAACTTCATGCTCTTCTGCTCCACTATTGTGGGCCCTTTCACTGTAGAAAAACTGCAAACTTTTTACATCGTTTTTCTGTGGCATTTTCCCTGCCTTTTGCCATAGAGTTAGCTAAAAGCCACAAACGGTAGCCATGTAACAACCCTGAACACTGGGCTGCCTTGAGATTTCCTCCACAAGATTAACTAATTCACCAGTCTTAATCTCAGTTTCAGGCAATGTCTCTGGACAAGGCAAAAATGCTGACAAACTTTTTGCTAGAGCATAGCACACGTGGCTTTCATATGACTTGCCAATACCATCCTTCTTCCCATCTGGCACTTCTTGATCTTGGCCTTTCCAATCCACATTTCTATTAGAATTCTGGCCTCCTGAGATCCAACCAGAGTCTTCATCAAACTTACCTTGGAACACTTCAACTGCTTTGCCCACATTCTTTCCCAAGCATGGCACATACATTAGGCCTTTACTGCACTGTTTTTTCTGTGCCTGGAATGTTCCCTGGATGGTGATACCAGGTGTGAATGACCAAGAATTAGAACGGCTGGTTCCAAACCTGGCTTGCATCACCACCTGGGTACTCTGCTGCTTATTTTCCGTGTTCCAACGCCACAGCTGCCACCTGGCTTTTGGCATCTACCATACTTACCCTGGGTGTACTGTCCCCACTGCTCCTGCCACTGAGAGTGACACTTAGTGTAGTTTTCCTTCTCCCCCGAGTTTAAACCCTTTTTCCCCCCTTGGGATCAGGTCCAGACTCCCTGCCTTCGCTCTTCTAAGGTGTCTCCCCAAGATGCCCCTGGCCCATAGTTATTGCTTCCTGTTAGTGTCATTCTTGGGAGCACCAAGAGTACCGCCCCAGCCTGGCACACTGCCAC